>SNQJ01S0138171.1:10043-34113 GCA_010110895.2 Picea sitchensis | reverse complement strand
TTATTTGACCTTTTGGGGCTTCAAGGCAACATATGAGGGTCCTCCAACTTCGTAAGGCCATAACTCTCAAACCATGAGGAGTTATGTGATGTTCCACATACCACCATAAATGGCATGACATGTACTATCCATATAGAATAGTACTACTTGTAAATATATAAAAACTCATACCATTATCCATCAAACAAACTTGGGTCCATTACCCAAACCAGGGTTCTCCAACTTCTCATTGCCATAACTCTCTAACCGTGAGGAGTTATGTGACGTTCCACATAACACTAGAAATGGAATGACATGTACTATCCATATAGAATAGTCTTACCTTCAAATATATTAAAACTCATAACATTATACATGAAACAACCTTGGTTCCATTAACCAAACCATTGTGCTACCAGCCTTTCTCCAAGGGTTGACATCAATCACTAAGGGTTGAAATCAATCTACAATATCACTCTCCAATGGTTGACATCAATG
Organism: Picea sitchensis; assembly: GCA_010110895.2. Classification (NCBI taxonomy): domain Eukaryota; kingdom Viridiplantae; phylum Streptophyta; class Pinopsida; order Pinales; family Pinaceae; genus Picea; species Picea sitchensis. The sequence continues at coordinate 33,636 of SNQJ01S0138171.1, read as the reverse complement.
AAAACCAACAATCCATACCAACTATCCATCAACCTGAGCCAACTGTCTGATAATCTCCCCCTTTGGCATTGATGGCAACACCAATAATGATGCCAACACTTAGTCATGATAGCATTCATTCTTATACTCTTCATCAATGTTTCTGTCTCTCCCCCTTTGACATCAATGGAAAATGGTATCTCCCTTTGGGGCTGATCCCCCTAACTGAACTCTCCTTAGGGTTTCTCCCCCTATCTATGTGCCTTTGATTTTTCTTTTTGTTTATAAGCCTCTGATTACTCTCTTTTCCTTCATATGAATAATATCTCCCCCTTTGACAAAGGGTATCACTCTGAAGTCATATTGCTCATTCTTCCCTTGTGACAATCGCTCCTCTTGGAAACATGCCTCTATGCTCTCTCTCTAAGCATTTACGTTTGCATCTGATAAATCTCTCCCCCTTTTTCCTGTTTATGGTGCTTCTTCGTGTACATCTAAGACATATAAGATAAACATTCAAAAGAATTCATTTTGGAGTAGAAATTATTCCTAGTCTCTCGCCAAGATACTGAAGGGATTCTCGTGGAAGAGGTTTTGTAAATATGCATGCCACTTGTTCTTTTGTTCCCACATATTCAACTCTGATGTTCTTCTCTACAACTTGTTCCCGTAGAAAGTGATACTTGATTGGAATGTTCTTTGTCTTGGAGTGCATCACTGGGTTTTTTGAGATACTGATGGCACTTGTATTATCGCAATAGATTGGAATGGGCTCATCATACTCAACCTATGTATCTTTAAAATTGTGTTTCATCCATAGAACCTGTGTACAACATGATGTTGCTGTAATATACTCTACCTAGGCTATAGATAATGATATTGATGATTGTTTCTTACTTAGCTAAGATACTAAACACTCACCCAAGTAGAATGTTGCTCCATTGGTGCTTCATCGATCATCAATGAAACCTACCCAATATGCATCTGTGTAGGCAATAAGTGATAGATCCTTTCCTTTTGGATACCATAATCCAAACTATTATGTTCCTTTGAGATATCTGAAAATCCTCTTCAGTACTAATACATGTGATTCCTTTGGTGCTTCTTGAAATCTTGCCACCTATCCAACTACCTGCATCACATCTGGACTAGATGTTGTCACATATAGTAAGCTACCAATCATTGACCTGTATTGCCTTTGGTATGTAGGCTTTGAATCATCATCTTTTCTGAAATTGCAACTGGTTTTCATAGGAGTGGTAACTGGTTTGCAATCTTCCATTCCGAACCTCTTTAGCATTTCTCTGATATACTTAGTTTGAGAAATAAAAATTCCTTGGTTTCTTTGACATATATGAAGACCCAAAAATAAGGATAGTCCTCCAAGTAATGACATTTCAAATTCATTCTGCATATCCTTTTCAAATTTATGGCTTAACCTGTCATTAATACTTCCAAAACAATATCATCAACATAAATTTCAATTAATAAAATATTACCTTGAGTTACCTTGATGTAGAGGTTGTTGTCTGCACTTCCTTTCCATAGTTCATAGGGAGTTTTTTCATTGTTGTTTCCAAGAATTACTCCATTTTGAATGTGAAATGATGTGTGCATTGCATGTGTCTAGAAAATATCTGTTGATTTGGAATCCATTAGCATTCTTTGAGCCATTTCTTGTGTAACTATCATCCATTATGATAATGTTCCTTTGTCTCTGAACCACTCTCTGAACCAACCTATGAATCCATTCTCTCATCCATTATCATATATATTTCCAAACCTGCTAAGTGTTCTTAAAAATCCATCTCTGTCCATACTTTCCAAGACTCTACTTGCGCAACTATCCATAATGCTAACCCATTTATCACTATACTATCATGAAGTCTTGATTAATCTATCAAATTATACTTTTGCTAATTGATTGCTCTGAATCTGTCTTCTCAAACTCTGCAAGATTCTCGAAGGATGGTTCTTTGGTCTATTACATATATTGCATAGACTCCCCCTGTCTAATATTCAGATTACTTGGGAGTCTCTAAGTCGGATGGCTTAAAAAAATTCCTACTCTGATGTGTATTCATCATCATCTTCATTGGTAGATTCATCATCATCTTCATTGGTAGATTCATTATCTCTCTGAGCTCTGACTTCTTTATTTTTGTCTGTGGATTCATCTTTCACTACAGTACCTGAAAGTACAATCTCTTGACCATGTTACTTATTTACCCATCCTTCCTTTCTTTTAGTTATTTTCCAAACCTTTCTGTATCTGACATCTTTCATTTTCTTTGTAGAATTTTCTTCATCTCGTTTTACTGGAAATATTGTGATCTCTGGTACCTGGTCTTTTTTCACCTGTTCTTCCTGTTTTATTATCCATAATTTCTTATATTTGATATCATTATTCTCTTTCATGGAAGTATCGATCATGCTTCTACAATCATTGACTATGTGTCCATAGTTATGACATTTGTAAAATTCAATGTTACATGCAACCACATAGGCACTTCTTGCTTGAACATTTCTTTTATAATCCCTGCAATCTGTGACCTTATGTTCAAAGTTAGTACAATAAAAAAATTACCATAAAATAAATTTTCATACCTGGGAATGAATGATATTCTTTGTGGCGTAGTCCTTCTGAATTTTTTCCTTGACTAGTCATGATCATGATTGAAGCTTCTTTGTGGCTTGAATATGGATGGTCTTGTTGGAGATGTATCTTCAATAGTTTTCTTAGATTCTAGTTGACCATGATTCCTTCCTTTGAGTACTTGATGTAGGAGCATCTCTCCAACCCAACAATGCGCCATCTATACAACACATCAAACACGCATTCAATGGAGGAGAGAGGTGCTAACCCTCTCGTTTTTAAAATTTGAATTGCAATTAAATGTTGTAAGGCTGAAGATCTAGATTTGATTCAGACTAGACAACCATTGAATGTAATTCAATGTAAATTAATGAGAGTAGGTAGCTTGGAGGGAAGACCTCGAGGAGCCCCCTTTTCTAAAAATATCTTTGTATATAGATTCATTAGGATGACCAGGGGGATGAGAGCATTAGGATGATTAGGCATATAGATTAGAAAAGAGAGGAGAGAGTCGAGACTCTGTTGCAGTCCAAGCTTGAACATATTGTAACATGAATTATGGGATTAATATGAAGAGAAGTTTTCCCTGCATAAGATTCTTTGTGTGTCTTTATGTGTTTATGAATGAATGTCTTTTATGCTTTTATATGCATATGTTGTAGATGTATGTTAGGTTCCATATGTAGGGTATAGACAAAATTTGTTGTCTGTGAGTTTTTTATTTCAAGTATGGGTTCTTTGTGGCTAAATGAAAGGGGTTGCATGATAGAGTGTTGAAGACCTTGTGGGCCAGTGCAAAGAGTGCACATCTGATTTCTGTGGAATTCAGACAAGAACGTGTTGTAGGGAGCACCAGAGGAATCATAAACTCAAGGGAGAAGCCTCAAGGTTACTAAACACCTTGGAGGAAATACTGTGCAGAGGAGGGCACAGAGAGAAGACACAATTGTTGAGGATTCTGTATAGCTCTTCCAAGTGGGCATCGGGCGAGTGAAAGGAGTGTACAAGGAGGAAATATGTTTCGAGTTCAAAGATAAGAGACGTTTCAAGGAGAAGACACTTACATAGTTATTGAATAGTCTTTTGGCTCAGCAAGGAGTGCTTGAGCATAAGTTGCTAAGAGGGAACTTATATCCCTTCAAGGAGTGAAAGGGTTGTTACAGAGTTGCTCAATACTCTGGAGAAAGACCTGTGTAAGGAGAGCACCAGGCCAACACTGAGATGAAGTGTTTAAAGACAAATTGTTGAAGGTTAGTCAGAGTGAAAGGAGTGTGTGTAGAGAGAGAGAGAACTTGTTTCAAGTTTTAAAGCTCAGGAGGTCGATCATAGAACGTGCCAGGAGGGAACTATAAGTATTCTAAGGAAGCAGACGGGTGATTCCCTTAGAGACTGAGAAATTTGAAAGCTCAGGAGAGATAACACAAAACTACATGCAAAGCGCAAGTGTGTGTAGGACCAAGGTCAAGTTTCATTGAAAAAATATTAGGAGGGAAATCTTCCATGTTTGGGAAGAAATCCAAAGCTTTGGAGGAGGAGCAACAACTACCGTTGGATCGATTAGAAGAAAAGATCTAGACAGTTGGAACCCACGTCCAGACAATGAGAAGTGAGCACATGAGGAAACAGATATGAATCATTGGATATGACGCGTGGGTCAAGAGCCATTGATCTGGAGGTAAGGTGCATGCACCTTAACCATCTAAAGAAAGACAGGAGAGTGGATATTGTGAAACGCAAAGTCCCAACATCATTGGGACCGTCCATCGAAAGGGATGCGTGGTAGCCAATCAACATTTCCTGACTCGTGACTCGAAGAAGTCAAAGGGAAATCTTGTGAAAAATTGTGAAACGCGAACTCACAAAAAGATCACAGCCATTGATCAAGGATAGATTTGGACCGTTGATTGTCCAGGAAGAATTTTAACATTTCAAGGATCGGGAGAACAGAGAAAATCTCATCGAAATTTCTCGATATGCGAAATCTCAATGTGCTTAAGAGTTGAGCCTCGAGTCATGATGAATGGTCACATGAACGGAGGCCAAGGGAGGATATAGGGACCTCTAAGATATTTTTGGAGTTTCAGGATTTGTGGAGTCAGGGCTGGCTCATACGTAGAAATCCCAACATGGGAAACCCTAAAATGCCTTTTCTGTAGACATGTGATCACAACCCGTGGTTGTGTGGAAGTGAGGCTCATTCTTGGTGATTAGTCTTGCAGGCAGAGTTTCATTAAGGACCCATGGATTTGTTCATAGGATTCCAGCAGGGAATCGAAGAGCTCCTCCATCTTGTAGATTGATTGAACGATCCTTAGACTGGGAGGTCAGTGGACCCTGTCGAGGTAGTGGTAGGTGGTATACATCAAAGTGGTATCAGAGCACATAATTTATTTACAGATCATAGCCAAAGGTAAGGAGGTAAATAAGATAGTTCGATACCATTAGTGGTATCATAAGCTGAAGGAAAAGTGTTGATGCTCTGTGCTAATTGTTGCAAGGTGTGAAAAAAATGGTAGATAGCCAGGTGGGCTGAGCCCGAAGGACCAGTTGCGTTCTTGAAGGAACAGAGATGGATACTGCAAATAAGAAGTGTGGTCAAGGAAAATACCTCTAGCAGAAAAGAAAATATGAGATGGACAAAGAGCTCACTGAGATAAGAGAACAGATGGAGAAGCTTGCATTTAAATTGCAACAGGATGCAAAGGTGCATTGGGTCCAATGTTTCTGCACCTCGGTATTTCTCGTATCGGTGAATTTCAATGCCACAACTCCCTTCACCCGATAACCGAATTCATGGTAACTCCTTACCACAATAAATGGTTATGAGAATCCACAAATATGGTGGTCTCGATTCTATCGGAACTTCATGAATCGGGAATTCACAACTCTCGAATCCGAGTCACAACATTCTCCACGCCCTGAACTTCAAAACGCCGAAATTTAAGCACGAGATCAATGGTTCTCGTTGATCCAAATCTAATGGCCACTACTCCTCCTAAGCTTATTAATGTTGAAATAAACTCATCCTTAACCCTTCCGCTGATATGCTAGATCCAATGGTCCATGGAACTTCGACGATTCTCCCTCTGATAATTTCAACCATTCATTTTGACTTGTCAAGGACTCCTGCCCAATCACTTTGGCATATTTCTTCCTGAGCTTGTTTCTGTACGGCGAAATTTCAAACCTCATTCTTCCCTTGAATTATTCCAAGTATCTATCCCTCCTAAGCTTGACCTTTGCTACAACTCAAGGATTTCTAAGCCTCTTTGTGCACACTCTTTCCGACATTCACAATAACCTCTGGTTATTGAACACTTTCAACTCAGTCCACTTCTTGCAACAACAGTTCTTCAAATTTTCTCCTCGGTTGGAAGAGTCTAAGACTTCAAGCTAGTCTGTGCACACCTTGCATGGCTCTATGCTACCTGCACTCTTACTGGTATAAGAACAATTTTATCTCTCCTAAGCTTGTCTGAAGTAAAACTCAGAAACTCGTCAACGCACTCCTTGTGGACTCTCACTGCACTCCTTGCAGGATTTCTCAGGAAGAGAAACAATTGAAAATTATATTTTTCCTCTCACAGACTTCATATATTCAACATGAAATCACAAGCATACACACATACATAGCATTGAAACAAATGCATAACAGAGAATATAAGAAAAATGTAAACATACCATTCAATAGATGCAAATAGTAACCATGACAACACCATGAAATGGAATCAAAGTATTCTTATATTAATTTCGGTGGTCCTGTACATGGGTTCAATAGCAACAGCTATGTTCTTATACAACCTTCTACAATCTTTGTTCCTCACTTCTCTCTTGCTCTACCTCTTACAATTACAATGAGAATAATCCTACAATACAATACATATGAGGGAGATTTCTAGAGTTTCCCCTCTTACAACTCTAAGCTATCTAGTCGAAAATTAAAAGATACCTACTTTACATTCATTACAATTAAATGCTTCCATAACAAACAGATGAGAGCAACGCTCAAGATCTATTTACAATATCCAAACCATAAATGAAATACATCCTTTTGGTTGTAACATTAATGCTCTGTCTTTTGAAATTCAAAATTCCTTCAAAATGTGTGCTGGTGCGTTTCCAGCTGTCCTTCACTTTTGCGCTTGCTTTGTTGGCTTGCTTACGATGCTCCTGCATCATACTCCCTTGGCTGAAAAATTCATGAACTCCTGTTCATGAGCTCCTGCACCGTCTTTCCATGTTTCTAGATCTTCACTTCACTTTCCCAGCTTGCGTATTCAATCGGGTGTCCCTTCCATTTTATCAAATACTCAAAATATTTCTTCCTTCAGGTGTCTTTACTAATTCTCTTATCAATTATCTTTTCCATCTACAGGCATCTGTTTAACCCATTGAACTTCCTCTAATTCATCTTTTTCATCTGCTCTATAAGGATACAGATCTACTACATTGAATATGGGCGATATCCCTACCCCATCTGGAAATTCTATTTCATAAGCATTGGCTTGAAATTTTCTCTGAATCTTACTTGGCCCTATCTTTTTCATTTTCAGCTTATTATATGTTCCCCTTGGGAACCTTTCCTTCATCAGATGCACTAAGACTAAATCTCCCACTTCAAACTAAAGTTCTCTTCTGTACTGATCTACTCTACGCTTATATTCCTAATTTGAATTCTTTAATTGCTCTATGATTTTACTGTGGAGCTCTTGCATCTCTGTTGCAAAGTCTTATGCTCCCGCACTTCTAAATTCACTTTGCTCTAAGTTTCTCAACTCAGATACTCCTCTCGATTGCATTCCATACATTATCTGTAATGGACTTTGTCCTGTTCTCCTATTAGGTGAGTTGTTATATGCAAATTCCACTTGTGGCATAATCTGATCCCATTGACTGTGATGTTCAACTACTAAACTCCTCAACAAATCTCCTAAACTTTGATTTACCACCTCAGTTTGTCCATCCATCTGAGGGTGATATGTTGAGATAAAAGATAAATATGTCCCCAGCTTCTTCCATAGTGTCCTCTAGAAATGACCAACAAATTTGGTATCTCTATCTGAAACAATACTCTTAGGTAAGCCATGAAGTCTAACAACTTCTTTGAAAAACATATTCGCAATGTGAGTCACATCACTGGTTTTCTGACATGGAATGAAATGTGCCATTTTAGAGAATCTGTTGACTACCACGAATATGGAATCACAACCCCTTTGTGTCCTTGGCAGTCCTAACACAAAATCCATGCTTACCACATCCCACGGTCTCTCTGGTACTGGAAATGGTTGATACAATCCTGTATTTTGTCTTTTCCCCTTTGCATGCTGGAAAATTCTACATTTGTTGACAAACTTATTAACATATGTCCTCATCCCTGGCCAATAATATAAACTTTTTAGTTGCGCGAACGTTTTTTCATGGCCAAAATGTCCAGCCAATCCTCCACTATGTTTTTCCTTCAGAAGGTTTTCTCTCATTGAACTCTTCAGGATACACAACTGATTTCGTTTGAATAATAATCCATCCTGAATTAAATATTCAATACATTGGCTTTTTTTTCTTAGAACATGATTCTCGCATGCTTCATAAGCATCCTTGAAATATGAATCATCTATGTACATGTCCTTAAGGCTATCAAAACCTAAGTTCTTCACACAAAACTCTAGCAGAATCAAACATTTCTTGGTCAACGCTTCAACAACCTTGTTAGAAGTTACATAAATGTGTTTTATAAAAAATGTAAAGTTCTGCATAAATTCAACCCACTTCGTGTGTTTTTGGTTCAACTTCTCTTATTGAGTTATGAATTGTAAAGCATGGTTATATCTATACAAGACACACTCTTTCGGAACCAAGTAATGTCTCCATTTATTCAGTGCCTGTATGATTGCATAAAATTCCTTATCATACGTGGAATACTTCATCTTGCTCTCGTTCAGCTTCTCACCAAAGTATGAAATTGGCCTGTTTTCTTGACTTAAGACTGCTCCAATCACGAATCCACTTGCGTCACACCTGAATTGAAATGTTTTACTAAATTCTGGAAAAACTAGAACTGGTTGTTTAGTTATTTTCTCCTTCAACAACTTGAAACTTTTCTCTGCTTCCTCTGTCCAATGAAAAGATTTATGTCTTTTCTTGACTGTGTCCATCATTGGTGCACTAATCCCACTAAAATTTCTAATGAAATTCCTGTAAAAACTAGCCAATCCATGGAAGCTCTAACTTCAAAAATGTTGTTTGGCGACGACCAATCTTTGATTGCTTTTACCTTCTCAGGATCCATTTTCAACTCATTCGAAGAGATTACAAACCCCAAATAAATGAGTTCTCTCTTCATGAAAGATGAATTCTTCAAATTTATCAGCAATTTCTCTTGCTGCAACCTCCTCATCACTAGAGTTAGGTGTCTCAAGTGTTCTTCTTCAATCTTACTGAAGATCAGTATCTCATCAAGATACACAATTACGAACTTTCCAATGAAATCCTTCAATACTTTGTTCATCAATCTCATGAAACTACTTGGCGCATTCATCAAACCAAATGGCATGACAAGACATTCATACAATCCTTTTTTCATCTTGAATGTTGTTTTCCATTCATCACCTTCTCTCATTCGAATTTGATGATACCCGCTTTTCAAATCAATCTTTGAAAACACATTTGCTCCACTTAAGCAATCCATCAAGTCATCCATCCTCGATAAAGGAAATCTATACTTGATGGTGATTTTTTTTATCACCCTTGAGTCTGTACATATCCTCCATCCACCATCCTTATTTGGACTTAATACTATTGGTACAATGCATGGACTCAAGCTTTCTCGAACCAATCCTGTGTCCATCAAATCCCGGACTTGCTTCTTGACCTCTTCATTCTCCCGTGGCATCAATCTATACGCTGCTTTGTTTGGTAAAATTTCTCCTAGTATAAGGTCAATGTGATGGCTTATACTCTTGATGGGTGGTAATGAACAAGGTAAATCATCCACCACTATATCAACAAATTCCTCCAGGAGTTCCTGAATTTCCTCAGGCAGATCATCTATTTTGGTATTGGTCAAGAGGACTCTAGGTTTCCTAACCACAAAAAACTACATATCTTCTTTTCTCTTGACTTCATCCAGAAGTTCCTTGCCACTCATGAGAAGTATAGTATTTCTCTCTTCTTCTTTTTCCTTCTTGTCTTCAATTGGCAACAACATATGCATCCTACCATTCTTCTCCAACGTGTATGTGTTCTTCCTTCCATCATGGACAACATTTATGTCATATTTCCATGGTCTCCCCAACAAAATATGACAGACATCCATGGGAATAACATCACATAAGATCTCATCTCTATATCCCCCTATCTTAAATTCAACTAAACATTGTTTAGTGGTAGTTTCCTGATGTCCTTTTTGCAATAGTGAAACCTTGTATGGGCTCGGATGTGCAACTGTCTCCAATTCCATCTTTTCCACCATCTCTATGGATACTAGATTACATGTGCTCCCACTTTCCACTATCACCTTTCATACCCTATCTTTGGTCTTGCAAGAAGTCCTAAATAAACTATTCCTCTGGAATGGATTCTCCACCTCTTTCTCTAGCTTCAAGAGAATTTTCCTCATCATTAAGGATCTTCCACCTTATGGATCTTCTACCTGAACATTTCACCTTTTTTCTTCTGAAATGTGAGATTCACCTCATCCATCTCTTTTCCTATCGGGACATTCAAAATAATTGTGTCCGATATTTCCACAGACAAAACACTTTATTTCACCTTCTCTACCTCTTCCTCTTCCTCTTTCTCGAGGAAAAGTGTTCTTATCGGCATATTGTCTTCCCTGTGAACTTCCTCCTCTTTTTGGGTGAGTGTGAGGTTTCTTTCCTTCATCCTTGGGGTTCTATACTTTGTCTTGGGAAATTGCTTTGCCTCTGCTTTGACTTCTACCTCTGCCTCTCTGACCTTGCTTTCGGGCCAATTTTTCCTCTGCCTTCAGAGAAATCTAATAAGCATCTTCTACATTCCTGACTATCACCATGCTCATTTCATCCTGAATGTCATATCTCATACCATTCATATATCTGGCGACCTTTTCATCATCACTCTCGTGATGACCCTCTCTAATATTGAGTCGATAAAATTCCTCAGTGTATTCCTTCATTGTCATCCCTTTCTGCCTCAAGTTCTACATTCTCCGAAACATATTAATTTGATAGTCCTTGGGTATGCATTTTTATTTCATATTTGCAACCATCCTATCCCAACTTTTGATTTTTTTCTTTCCTTTGCAATGCCTGTCAGCCTGCAGTTCATCCTACCACAGTGTTGCATGCCCTTTAAGTCTAGTGACAACATGTTTTACTTTCTTATCTTCCTCGACATCCTCATAGTTGAAGTATTTATCTAGAGCTCTAAACCAATCTAGAAGCTCCTCAACATCTAAGTTTCCTTCATACATCAAAATATCCATCTTCGCTCTGGCACCTATTCTTGTAATAGCTCGGAATAAATGTTCTTCTGCAACATCTTCGGCTACAACTTATTCTTCAGCTCCGACCTCATTTTATCTTTCGGCTTCATTGACATATCCAACATTAGTTTTCCATCTTTGTTCTTTCTCCATGGTATCCAATCAAGACCGAAGTTCTCTCATTTCCCTTTCCACAGTCGGATCGGGAATTGGTCTATATTGACATCTTCTAGGTGGCATTTTTTAAATATGTTCCACGGAAAATTCAAATCACAACTTGCCTTCTATATCCTCTCACCTACAGAAACATATATTGTAGGCTTTGATACCACTTGACGCAACACCCCTACCTCAACAGGTTCTGCACGACCTCCCGGTCTAAGGATCATTCTAAATCTCCTCCTTGAGTCTATCTGAATCTTAGATTCCTCGAAGGAATATCCAACACACAAGTGTTTCCATAGTTCCTTCTTGGGAGTTACCCCTATACGAGTAAGCACTAAGAGCCAACTCTTACCCACGTGAGCAATCGACCTGACCACAACCTTTCCCAAAAATATGTTTTAGGTTTCATGATTTTGCGAACCCTAATGTGAGTCCCTTTGGCTCCTTCAATCCTCAAAACCCTGAAAATGGCTAGTGGATCTTTGACTACCCCCTTGACTCACTTGATGTGACCCTCAATTGCGATCTGGGTCCAATGTTTATGCACCTCAAGATTTCGCGTATCAGTGAATTTCAATGCCACAACGCCCTTCACCCGATAGACGAATTCACGGTAACTCCTTACCACAATAAACGGTTCTAAGCATCCATAAATATGACAGTCCTAATTCTATTAGAACTTCGCAAATCAAGAATTTTCTACTCTCGACTCTGAGTCACAACATTCTCCACGCCCCGAACTTCGAAACGCCAAAATTTAAGCACGAGATCAACGGTTCTCGTTGATCCAAATCCAATGGCCACTCCTCCTCCTAAGATTATGAATGTTGAAAGACACTCAACCTTAACCCTTCCAATGATCTTCTATATCCAAGGGTCCACAAAACTTCGGTGATTCTCCCTTTGATAATTTCAACCGTCTGTTCTAACTTCTCAAGGACTCCTACCCAATTACTTTGGCATCTTTGTTCCTGAGCTCATTTCTCTATGAGGAAATTTAAAACCTCGTTCTTCCCTTGAATTATTCCAAGTATCTATCCCTCTTAAGCTTGACCTTTGCTACAACTCAAGTATTTCTAAGCCTCTTTGCACGCACTCCTTGCGACATTCACAATAACCTCTGGTTATTGAACACTTTCAACTATGTGCACTTGCAACAATAGTTCTTCACCTTTTCTCCTCGGTTGGAAGAGTCTAAGACTTCGAGCTAGTCTACGCACACCTTGCACAACTCTGTGCTTCCTGCACTCTTACTGGTATAAGAAAAATGGTATCTCTCCCGAGCTTGTCTGAAGTGAAACTCAGAAACTCGTCAACGCACTCCTTGTGGACTCTCACTACACTCCTTGCAGGATTTCTTAGGAAGAGAAACAATTGAAGATTATATTTTTTCTCTCATAGACTTCATATATTCAACATGAAATCACAAGCATACACACATACATAGCATTGAAACAAATTCATAACAGAGAATATAAGAAAACTGTAAAGATACCATTCAATAGATGCAAACAGTAACCATGGCAACACCATGAAATGGAATCAAAGTATTGTTATATTAAATCCGGTGCTCCTGTACATGGGTTCAATGCGTCCATTTTTTCAAGGCTTGAATCACAACGTAAAATTCCTTATCATATGTGGAATACTTCCTTTTGACATGATTAAGCTTCTCACTAAAATAATCAACCGACTTATTGTCTTGGCTTAATACTACACCAATGGCTACTCCACTAACATCACACTTAACTTGAAATGTCTTCCCAAAATTTGGCAGAACTAAAACAGGTTGTTCTATTATCTTGGATTTTAACACTCTAAATCCTTTCTCAACTTCCTCTGTCCAATTAAAATATTTATGTTCCTTCTTTATGGTCTCCAGAATAGGTGCACAAATAATACTAAAATTCCTGATGAATTTCCTGTAAAAATTCGCCAATACATGAAAATGTCTTACCTCAAATACACATCTTGGAGAAGGAAAGTATTTGATTTCCCTCACCTTCTCTGGATCCATCTTCAACTCATTTGAGGATATTACGAATCCCAAATATACAAGTTCTATTTTCATGAAAGAACATTTCTTCAAGTTCAGTAACAACTTCTCCTATTGCAATTTCCTCAACACCATATTTAAATGCCTCGAGTGCTCTCCTTCAGTCTTATTGAAGATTAAGATATCATTCAAATAGATAATTAAAAACCTACCAATAAAATATTTGGGTACCTCATTCATCAATATCATAAATGTACTCGGTGCATTTGATAAACCAAATGACATAACCAATCATCCATACAATCCTTCATTCATTTTGAATGTTTTCGTCTATTCATCTCCCTCTCTCATCCTTATCTGATGATAACCACTCTTCAAGTCTATATTGGAAAATAAACTATCTCCACTTAAACAATCCATTAAATCATCCATTATGGGTAAAGGTGATCTATACCTAATGGTTATCTTGTTGATGGCTCTAGAATCCATGCACATTCTCCAACGTCCATCCTTCTTTGGACTCAATATAGTTGGTATGACACATGGGATCAAAATTTCCTTGACTAAACCCTTATATAACAACTCCTAGACTTAATTCTTAACCTCTTCATTCTTTCAAGGTGTCAATCTATACGCTGCCTTATTTGGAAAACTTGGTGCTGGAATAAGGTCAATATGATGACTGGTACTCCTAATGGGTGGTAAAGACTAAGGTAACTCATCCACCACAATATCAGGGAACTCATCTAATAATTCCTAGACTTCTATAGTAAAATTATTCATAGATGTGGTTGTAAGGACAACTCTTGGCTTACCTACAAAAGCAAATTGTAGCTTATGTTCCGTGTTGACTTCTTTCAAGAGTTCCTTCCCACTCATGAGAAGTATACTTGGACTAGATTCCTCTTTTACTCCTTTGTCTTTTAATGGAAGTAACATATGTTTACACCCATTTTTCTCCAGGGTATGTGTTCTTTCTTCCATCATATATGACATTCCTATCATATTTCCACAGTACTCCAAAAAAAACATGACAAAAATCCATAGGTATGCCATTACATAGGACTTCATCTTTATAACCTCCTATTTTAAATTCAACTTTGCATTGTTGACTTACCATGACTTGTTGTCCTTTATGAAACCACGATACCTTGTATGGATTCAGATATGCAGTTGTCTCCATATTCAAATTTTCCATCATCTTTGTGGATACTAAATTATCAGTACTCCCACTATCTATAATCACCTTGCATACTCTAGCTCTAGTTTTGCAAGAAGTTTTGAATAAACTGTTCTTCTAGACTGGTTCTTTTACCTCCTTCTCTGGATTTACGAGAACATTCGTCATCATGAGTGATATTCCTTCTTCTAATGCTTCTGCTTTCATCACTTTCTCCACATTCCTCTTTCACGCCTCAGAAATGTGAGCTTCTCCACCTCCCATATTCTTTCTCTCATGACATTCCCCAGACATGTGCCTTGTCTTTCCATAGGCATAACACTTCACTTATCTTCATCCGCCTCTTCCTCTTCCTCTAGTAAAATAGGTTCTTCCACCATAGTGTCCTCCTCAAGAACTACCTCCTCTCTTTGTATGACTGTGATATCTTCCAGCTTCTGGTCTGGGATTCTGGAACTTTTCTCTGACTGTTCCCCTACCTATGCTTTGATTCTTTCCTCTGTTTCTTTAACTTTTATTCCTTTCCAACTTATCTTCTACTTTCAGGTCCACCTAATACGCATCTTCTACATTTCTCATTGTCATCATGCTAATTTCATCCTGAATTTCATATATCAGGAAATTTATATCCCTGGTAACCTTTTCTTCATCATTCTCTCTATGTCCTACTCTGATGTTCAACTTATAAAAATATTCAGTGTACTCCCTCACCGAAAAACCTTTGTGTCTCAGATTTTGTATCTTTCTGAAGAGATTCACTTGATAATCCTTGGGTATGAACTTATCTTTTAATTTGGCTACCATTCTATCCCAACTCTTGATTTTGGACTTACGTTTGCATTTTCTGTCAGCTTGCAATTCGTCCCACCATAACATTGCATGTTCTTTCAATCTGGTCACAACATGCTTCACTTTATTCTCATCATCAATATCCTCGTAATCAAAGTACTTGTCTAAAGTACTTACCCAGTCAAGTATTTATTCTACGTTTAAATTAACCTCATATATTGGGACCTCTATTTTTGCTCTGGTTCCTAGCTTGACAACAAATCTCAGCATCCACTCCTATGCTTCTTATTATCCTGCAACTTCTCCAGCTTCCACTTCTTCATTTTCACTTTCACTAACGTCACCAACATTAGGTTCTCCCTCGGCACTGTTTCCATGGCATCCAACCTTACACGAAGTTGTTTCATCTCCTCTTACATGTCTGCATTGATAGATGGTCTATATCTGTGTCTCCTTAGTGACACGATTCCAATTCTTGTGCTTTCTATATTTATGTGTTGTCTACAAACAATATATATTCTCTGATACCACTTGAAACAAACCCCCACCATGTCCTGGGGCTTGCACAACCTCTTGGTCTAGGATCGTTCTCAGTATCAAACCAAATCAGCTCTTAGAATCCTGTTGAGCCCTTGAAATCTTATACCACAGGCCTTATATTCTTTCCTGTGCACAAATATACATTCGGGAGGGTTACAACACTCCAACGGAGTCTCCCATGTGACCCCGAGCCAAAAATGTGGGCTAATATTCACCTTTCCGAAGAATTCTAGACTTCGTATCTTTGGGCTTCGGGAGTCCCAAAAACGACATACTGTGAACCCTCTGAAGGCCGAACCTGCGAACAATCGAACTACAACAAAGATCTACGACTCTCAATGAATACTGAGATCTATGGTCTTCATGTAGAAATTTTAATACAAATTATGTATTGCCTGGATTCTCTTGATCTAACAATTATATGCCATTTTTAAATACATAATCACTTCTACAAATATTCTTTCAGATTTTAAAACACGATCGCTAATTGCAATATCAAGAAGAAGGATCAATCATGCATAACACAGATGTTTTACTGGGAAAGCATAAAGATAAAAAACCCGCTATCATATATTATGTATATCATGGATCATGAAACAATCTCATACAAAACTCTAATCCAAGAGTGCTCAGTACAATACAATCGTCTCACACTATCATACAAAAATCAACAAATACATGTGCCAATTCTTTGCCTCGAGATAGCCTGCCTCCTCTACGCAATCCCTGCAATGGAAAAACCTACAAATGAATTCGAAATCCTCTTTCCTAGGCTGCACATTTATCATGGGCACATACATTGTGTGTGATTCCATGAGTGAACTTCACTCAAATCACAACTAATAGCCAAAATGTCCCTTTCACCTGTTATCTCAACTGGGTCTCCACTGAATCTGACATGCATGTAGTTAATAGTGGTAAATCTTCAGTTGCATGTGAGATCACTGATTGTGAATTAATTAGTTATTAATTCACTGAACTCTCACTAGTGTAAGTTCAGTTACAACTAGTACAACTGAGCTTAACTCACTTAAGTGAGTTAAACTACTTCACAACTCACATAACTACACTTATAACTTTGTTACAACTTCAAGTCACTTAGTTACAATTAATTTGACTTCCATGTCCCACCAGTCAACCTTTGAACTCGAATTTCCTATAGCTAACTAATTTTCCATTTTAGTTAACTATTTCAAGTAATTATGAGATAATAGATTAATATTTATTGTCCAATTTATTTAAGGGAAAAATAAATTAGACACATTTCTTGTTGACTTTTCAACACTCCCTCTCAACAAGAAAGGGATTATCCTTCACCCCAATCCTGTCTTTATGGTATTCAAATTTTCTCCTGGTGAGGGCCTTCATCAAAATGTGTGCATCCTGATCTTCCATAGGGATGTACTGAAGAAACATGATCTTCCACTACACACAATATCTAAGATGATTATACTAGATATCTATATGCTTAGATCTATCATGAAACATAGGATTAATCAAGAGTTTAATGCAACTATGATTATCACAATGAATCACTATCGGATCTAAATGAGAACCAAAAAAACCAACCAAGATATTTCTCATCCAGATAGCCTCGCATGCATCTTGACTCGCTACCATGTATTCTACTTCTGCTGAATTGAGTTCCATGGATCTTTATTTCCTACTGTACCAAGAAACAACTGTAGATCTGATACTAAAGATCCCCCCTGATGTTCTCTTTCTGTCCATTGGGATGCCCACCCAATATGCATCCATGAAGCCATGAAACTTCACCTCATCCATTTTTCTTTACCATAAGACATACTCATATGTGCTCCTCGGGTATCTCAGGACTTGCTTACCCGCCTTCCAAAAGAGCTTGGTAGGCTTAAACATTGCTTGACTCAGCTGGTTAACCACATAGAAAATGTCCAGTCTTGTGTTCACTAGATACATTAGTGAACCCACTAACTGTCAATAGATAGTAGCATCCACTACCTCTCTAGAAGTAGCATCCTCTTTCCTCCAGTTTTCTGGAAGAGGAGTATCCATGGGTTTGCAACCCTCCATGTGAAACTTACCCAGTATCTCCCTTGCATACTTGCCTTGAAACACAAAAAGTTCACCATCTCACTACCATATTTACAATCCAAAGAAATAATGAAGGAGGCCCATATCCTTCATCTCGAACTCCTTTGCAAGGTCTTCCTTTCATGAGGGTATCAACACTAATTTGTCGACTGATCTTGGGACAATTTTCCATGCAATGTTTTTGAGAATGGAG
The DNA here is from genome assembly GCA_010110895.2 of Picea sitchensis. Lineage (NCBI taxonomy): Eukaryota > Viridiplantae > Streptophyta > Pinopsida > Pinales > Pinaceae > Picea > Picea sitchensis. The sequence continues at coordinate 15,664 of SNQJ01S0138171.1, read as the reverse complement.
TCATACTCCTCCACCATTGCATCAACCCAAGTGGGATCCTGCACTGCTTCCTGAAAGGAAGATGGTTCAGTCACAATACATTTTCTCATGAGAGCTATGTATCTAGTAAATCGATCATGAGACTATCTCTATCTATGCTATGAAGTAGGGGCTCCTACATTCTATGCAGCATCTAGTCTCAATCTATCAGCTTATGTGGTGCACTTTCTACCATTTCTGATGGATGACTATACTTGAGTTTCTTCCTCCACTCCATGAACCTCCTCATGTGGATGATCTACATCTTGAGACTCATCTTTGGGAACCAATAGTTCCTCCTCTGCATGCAAGTCTAGCTCCCTCTCAAGCAACAACCACATGGATTTCCCCTCATCGAATTTTAGATCTCGTCGCATAACAATCATCTTACTGTTAGGAAAATACACACAATAATTATGGGGTGTTTCTGTGTACCCCACAAATATCCCAACTTAAGCAGTCGATTCCATATTCTTCCTGGCATCCTTGGTCACATGCACATAAAAATATAAGCCAAAAATCTTAAAATGAGAAACATCAAGTTTCTTACCAGTGAAAGCTTCTTCAGGTGTGCTCATGCCAGGTACTCTATGAGGACAACGGTTTTGCACATAAACCATAGTATTGCATGATTTCATCCACAAATAGATTGGTAGGCCCTGATCATGCAACATCGCTCATGCTACACCCATGATCGTTCTATTCTTCCTCTTCGCAACCCCATCTTGTTGTGGGTTATGAGGCGCTATGATTTCTCTTCAAATTCCTTCTTTGCTGCAAAAGTCTTTGAATTCATTAGAGATGTATTCTCCACCATTATTGCTCCTTAGAGATTTCACTTTCTTCCTCGACTCTTTCTCCACCAATGCTTTAAACTCACAAAACTTTGAGAATGTTTGATCCTTCTTATGCATGAAGAATATCTAGCATTTATGAGAAAATTCATCAACAAAAATAACACAATACTTATGTTTTGTTGTTGAAGCAACCAAGAATGGTCCACACACGTTTGTGTGAACTCTCTCAAGGATCACCGAAGTATAGTTATCATTTTCATGAAAGGTGGACTTTACATACTTCCCCATGGTGGAACCCTTGCACTGATCTAATTGAGCAAGTGTTCCCATTGGAATTCCAGTCGATATTTGTTGCATGATTTTCAGGGCTCCATGATGAAGATGGCCCAATCGTCCATGCCATAATTCGCCCTCATCCTAGCTCACAAATTTTTCCTCCTTTACCATCATGGAAGCACATCCATCTACCTCCATAATGTAGAGATTCTTAACTCGAATCCCTATCTTCTTGACTTGACCCGTTTTTTTATGTCGCAGAAAATATTTTCCACTGCTGAAAACAATGTCATATCCTCTATCCTCTAACATTGCAACTGAAACCAGGTTTTTATTTAGACCTGAAACATGCATAACATCTTTTAATTGAAATGGTTTACCTGAATCCCTTTGAAAGTTAATGGAACCAATTCTAGTCGCACTGTATCGTCCATCATCTCCCATCTCTATATTCATTTTGAGATCTTTCTCCTCCAAGTCATTGAAAAGATCCTGATCTCCCATCATGTGGAAGGAAGTTCCACTATCCAAATAACACACTTATCCCAATGCACTTGAATCCATGCATGTGATCAAAGAGAAGTCAAGTTCAAATTGTGAGGCAAGGGCCTCGCCAGTTGCAACTCCAACAACCTTCTTGTTCTTCTTCTTCTATAGACAGTTAGTAGCGAGATGCCCATGTTCGTGACAGTGAAAACACTTCACTTTGGACAATCCAACTTCTTGAATTTAGACTCAGATTTTTAATGGAATTTATTCCCCTTCCATCTCCTTGACTTGGAAGCCAAAGAATAATCCTCTTCATCATCATTCTTTGATGAAGAACCATCTCTGGTGTTCCACCTGAACTCTTCCTGCACTAGATTCGACCATAGTCGTTCCCAATCTGGAAATTTTTCCCTTCCATTGACAGAGTCTTGATAACTATGCCAACTCTTGGGAAGTCCTAGGAGATCCAATCTCACCAAATCATCATCAACGGCTATTATTCCCGCACTCCCCAGATCATCCCGACATTGGACAAAATTCGTGAGATATTTTGGAATGGAGTCGCCCTTCTCCATCTTGATCTTCCTGAGTTTATCTTTGAGCGCCAATTTCCTATGGTCGTTGTTTTTTTGATATAGATCCGTCAAATTCTTCCACATTGCATGTGGTGTGGCTTTCACATGAGACAATATGGTCTCATACTCTCTCCAACAGAATCCTCCTCTCCTTTTCCACTTTCTTTTTCCATGCATCAAGATTTGCAGCGTCTGCAGCATCTGGCTTAGTAACATATTTGTCAATGAATTCCTTAAATCCATTGTCTTTGAGTACTGCCTCCATCTTATCCTTCCAAGCAATGTATTTCGAGATTCACTCGAGTGCATACTCTAAACTCAAGCCATTGAAATCCATTTCTATCTTGAATTAGCTGTAGCACCAAGAACGTTTTTCTGCAAATTCGAATTCTATCCAAATTCCAATCACAAACTCATCTTTTGCAATCTTCTGCACTCTGATACCATGTAGAATTTTTAATACAAATTATGTATTGCATGTATTCTCCTGATCTAACAATTATATGCCACTTTTAAATACATAATCAATTCTACAAATATTCTTATAGAATTTAAAACACGATTGCCAATTGCAATATAAAGAAGAAGGATCAATCGCACATAATAAAGATGTTTTACCGAGAAAGCATAAAGCTAAAAACCCCACTATCATATATTATTTATATCATGGATCATGAAAAAATCTCATACAAAAATCTAATCCAAGAGCTCTTAGTACAATACAATCATCTCACACTGTCATACAAAAATCAACAAATACATGTGCCAATTCTCTGCCTCCAGACAACCTGCCTCCTCTGCACAATCCTTGCAATGGAAAAACCTGCAAATGAATTCGAATGCCTCTTGCCTAGGCTGTGCATTTCTCATGGGAACATCCACTGTGTGTGTGATTGCATGAGTGCACTTCACTCAAATCACAACTGATAGCTAAACTGTCCCTTTCACCTGTTATCTCAGCTGGGTCTCCATTGGATCTGACATGCATGTAGTTAATAGTGGTAGATCTTCAGTTGCATGTGAGATCACTGATTGTGAATTAATTAATAATTAATTCACTGAACTCTCACTAGTGTAAGTTCAGTTACAACTAGTACAACTAAGCTTAATTCACTTAACTGAGTTAAACTACTTCACAACTCACATAACTGCACTTATAACTTTGTTACAACTAATTCGACTTCCATGTCCCACCAATCAACCTTTTAACTCGAATTTCCTATAGATAACTGATTTTCCATTTCAGTTAAATATTTCAAGTAATTATGAGATAACATATTAATATTTATTGTCCAATTTATTTAAGGGAAAAATAAATTAGACACACATTTCTTGTTGACTTTTCAACACTTCATTACTCTACACTCTGGGCTTCGGGACTTCGAGTATCTTTGCAACCCAACCCTTCATAGATTCCAAATGCCGAATGGGTGGAGGCTAGATCCGCTCTCCACATGTCCTTCTTCGATCAATGGTTGAGATCAACTCAGGCCTTTAGGCCTTCAGGAGTTCTCAACCCAAAATGAAATATGCCTCAGTTCCTCCAGAATCATAGACCTTCAGACTCCAATATATTCTAACATGTGGCTCTCTACGACGATGGTTAGGATTCTTTCTGGGCATTGGAACTTCAGGAATCTTGCACACTTCTTCTACAACACCTCCAAATAGCTGGATATCCAAAATTTCAAACAATGTTGGATTTGTGGAAACATGTCTCCACAATTGGACGGTCCATATCTTCGTTAGTTCCAGGACTTATGGAAACTTACCCCCTTTGCACACACCACACAAAAACATTCGAATATGTGAAGTCTGAAGGAATTCATAGCTTAAAATCCATGATACTTTCCCATATATGATGGCTATAAAATGTATGTTCCTCCTCGAGTGGATCTCGTCCAATCGACATTGAAACCAAAAAGGATTCTCCTTTCAAGGACTTTTGGTTTCTCTTTCTCTTGAGATTTAACAGTCTAGGTGACTTGGTATTCTATGCACACCTTGCACTTCACTGAAACTTGAATATTTTTAGGAAAGTTTTGGTTGTTATGGGATGACCCAGGTTCTAAATACATGATTAACAACTTCCCTTTGACCATAGACCCTATTGGATAACAGAGGGAAACAGAATGCAAAGAGTGCACTACACAGTCTCACTCGAGATGGATTCAATGGGTGGTCATAGGACTCAGGTGTCTGCAACCATGGGATGGGATGTGATTTTCTCTTAGGGGCATTAGATCTACTCAACTTGTATCCCTTAAATACCCATTCATTATGCTAACCCTAACTGGATATTATCTCTGACCAGTGACTCAACGATTCCAACAGAATCCATTAACCATTCTAAGAGCATATATCAAATGACATATATTCATTTTCTACAACATAAGATTCAGACCTGAATACTAACTATGACAGTCATCTATTTAGTGATATTCTACAGATTTCATTAGTTTATCCTTAGTGCATAGTATTATTTCCTTTATCATTTTAACATGTTCATTATAAAACTCATTAAAAAAAATATAATCAAAAGTACTACAAAAATTCACACATAACCCATATATACCGCGGTTCACCTCCTGTTGGGGATACGTCCACAAAGATGAGTCCCTTCAACTCTTTATTAATCCTCCATTACAATTGATCTCCACAAATCGTGATAGTATTCATAAAACTTAGAATACCAACCAACCTACAACAACCCTTTCCACGGTCCTAATACATTCTACTTATACAAAAAATGGGACAAAGCCCTTAAAAAAACCCTAACCCTAAGAGGATTAGGTTTGTCCACTTTTCAACTGCTCCACAACAATTTCTCCACTTTGTAACTTCATTTTCCTCGGCGTTGGTTGGTTGTTATGGGATGACCCAGGTTCTAACTACAGTATTAACAAATTCCCTTTGATCATCGACCCTTTTGGATACCAGAAGGAAACACAACGCAAAGAGTGCACTACACAGTCTCACTCGAGATGGATTCAATGGGTGGTCGTAGGACTCAGGTGTCTGCAACCATGGGATGGGATGTGCTTCTCTCTCAGGGGAATTAGATATACTCAACTTGTAGCCCTCGAATACCCATTCATTATGCTAACCCTAACTGGATATTAGCTCTGACCAGTGATTCAACTATTCCAACATAATTCATTAACTATTCTAAGAGAATATATCAAATGATATATACTCATTTTGTACAACATAAGATTCAGACCTGAATACTAAGTATGACATTCATCTATTTAGTGATATTCTACAGATTCATCAGTTTATCCTTAGTGCACAGTATTATTTCCTTTATCATTTTAACTTGTTCATTATAAAAATCATTAAAGAAAATATTGTAAGTTTTAAACCTGCAAAGTAAAGCAATGCATATAGATTCTTAAGCAATACAAAAATTATTCAATGGCTCATACACAAAGTACACAGAGATTTTTACCAGAAACCCTCAACC
>SNQJ01S0138169.1:56847-69349 GCA_010110895.2 Picea sitchensis | reverse complement strand
AACAATAATAATAATAAAAATAAAAACCACATAAATAATAATTATGACCTTCGTTAAATCTTGTAACACGAAGGGAATAAGAAATTTAATTTATTCATTAAAAAAAATAAAAATCTATTGGAATAAAATTTAAAAGAAAAAGGGGAATTAATGGTTTTATTATTTTGATAATTTTAAAATACTAATTAAATGAGAAAAGGGAAAAATGGTTAATTTTCACACCTAGATTTTTGAGTTCTAATTAAAAAGGGGAAAGAGGGAAAATCTAAAAAATTAGGAAACTAGGAAAAGAGGTAAACAAAAAAAGGGAAAAAGGGGAACATAAGGGAAAAAGCGAAAAGTCAAACTTAGAAAAAGTATCTACCATTTAAGAGCTTTCTAATTTAAACTGAACTAGCAATTTAATAATAGGGAAAGCCATTAAAACCTGTAAGAGAATTTGGGAACACCTAGGAGTGATTCTAGGAGTAAGTCTAGGTGGGTGAGGGAAATAAAGATAATTAATTAATTAAATAAATTAAATTATGGAGGAATGTAGAGGATGGGGGACACTTGTACGGAGATGAATTTTTATGAATTTATTTTTAAAACTTTAATGAAATGAGATTTTAGGAAAGAGAGGAAGTTCACAACTCTATATAATGAAGGAAGGAGAAGGATGAATGATCTTCTTTTATTTGTGTAACGTTACGCTGCAGAAATATCTACTTGACAGACTTAACTTGTGGGAGTTGGGATACCCATCTCGGTGAGGATTGGTAGCTTGGCCTTGCAAGGCGAGCTGAGAGCTAGTTGAAATATTTGGATAGTGAGTGTGTGGCCCCTTTGCGGCTCGGGGGGCTAAGGGGGAAGAAGATTACCCCTAGCATTGGCTGGGAGGTACCGGTGAAGTCTTGACAGTTGGTGAGAGGGAGTTGCATGGAGCGCGCGAGACATCATTTGGAGCGGGTGATCAGGCAACGATACGCTCTCTTCATTTTTGTATGGTAGAATGTATCAGGACTTATGCTTGGATCTACTTATTTAATGGAAAAATAAAATGATGTTTTTTTTTAAATTGGTGACTGAAACTTTCCTTAGTTTATCTCAATGGTTGTTGACTCCCATGGCCTTCGTTTTCCCACATGTCTTGACCACCTTGATGTGTTGATTGTGAACTTTGTGGTTGTTTAGCCTTCATCCCTAGCTCACTAGTCCTTGCCTGAGCAGTCGGCCAAGAGCTTGATCTACGGTCGTTGCCTTAGCATTAAAATACCTATGGATCTCAACGCCCTACTTTTCTACGCGAGGATGATGAGAAAAGGACGAACTTGTTAGCTGACTACCCTTGATGTTTGTCCCTAGCTGATTGTTGATTCTGCCATCTGGCAACGACCTTTGCATGTGGATTATCTTATGTCCTGGTTGGTTTTCTCTATGCCTTGACTAATAGAAACCTCGGCAATCATTCCATCACCTTTCCCATCGGATCCTTGCATTCTCTTACTGTTGTTTTCATTGTATTGGGCTTATAGCATCGGAAGCATGAATTGATTTCTGGTCAGCAAATTTTTGGGTATTCTGGCAATGAAAAAGAAAACGAATTGATTTCAGGTCTGTATTTTTATAATGGTATCCTGGAAATGGAAAAATGTTCTTATTTGTTATTCATGTCTGCATTGTATTGGTACTCTGGCAATGGGAAGAACGTTTGATTTCCTATCTACATTTTATATTGGTGTCCGAGAGATGAAAAACGTTTTTTTATTCTTGTCTGCATTGTATTGGTACTCTGGCAATGGGAAGAACATTTTATTTCCTATCTGCATTTTATATTGGTGTCCGGGAGATGAAAAATGTTTTTTTTGTATTCATGTCTGTGTGGAATTGGTATCCTGGAAATGGAAAACGAATTCATTTCCATGTCTTCATTTTTCCAGTGTTTTTCCCTTTTAAATGATGTTGGCAACATGGAATTCCTTCTGGTGTGTTTTGGGCACATCATTCCGCATAGTTTAATTACGGATAGCCATGAATGCCCTTCTGGTGTGTCCCTGTACATGTTTTTCCCTTTTAAAATGAGACTGTGATAGTTGATTAATTACCCACGATTTTTCCATTCAAAACATGGCTGATATTGTGGTTAAATACTCACGAATTGCCATTCAAAATGTGTCTGAGACCATTTCTTAATGCTCACAATTTTTCCGTTCAAAACGTGGCTGAGATTGTGGCTAAATGCTCACAAATTGTCATTCAAAACGTGACTGAGACCATTGTTTAAATGCTCACATTTTTCCATTCAAAACCTGTCTGAGACCATTGTTTAATGGCCATGATTAATGACTTTAAAAGTTGACTTTGATTACTATTTAAATACCCACGATTTTGCCTTTAGAATGTTGCTAGATCTTGTTGTAATTACCCACGATTTTTCCTTTAGAATGTTGCCAAAGATTGCTGTAATTACCCATGATTTTTGCCTTTAGAATGTTGACTGAGCTTGCTAGAATGACCACGAATTTACCAGAACCATTGCTACAATTATTTGGCTTGTTAATTGCAATGTTAAATGCTATATTAATTGCCTTACTAAATGCTAGAACAATTGCTACAACATTGTGAATGGTCAGCAAATTCCTACTTATTGATTAAATGCCGCATCGAGTTAAATGGTTAACAGTTATGTAAATTGTCTTGTTTTTGCACTATTAATCATTATGTTAACCGTCATATAAATTGCCTCGCTATTGTTATATTAATTTTTATGTTAATTAACATGATAATCGCCTTATTAGTGCTATAATACTTGTTATGAAAATAGTCATGCAAACTACCCTGTTATTGCTCAATTAATTGATTATGTTAAATGCCTTGTTAATTGCTGTAATAAATTGTTATGTAACAGATATGTAATTACCTTGTTGATTTTCTACAACAATGGTATTAGCTCGCAGTTTCCTCCTCAATGATACTAAACAACTAGTGTGGTTAGTTCAATCATTATATCTAGACTAATGTTGAGGTTTAATTGTTCATAAGTGCTATAGGCATCATTTTACTTTAAGAATGTTAATGTTGTTATTCAGTTTATGGCTAGTTGGATTGCCATAGATATTGCCTAATTTGGTAAACGGACTAGATTAAATTTGAGTAAATTCATGTGAGTTCGGTGGGTAGCTCATTGACTGATGGAATTTAGGCTGGTTAATTGATCTATAATTAAAGCCAATTTTAGTCATAGATAACGTCCTTTTAGCATTGATTAATGGTTATTGTTTAATAATTAATTAATGCACATGCGTGGATTTGTAAACGTTCGATGTGATTGGTTTTGCTCACTATAAGGGTTCCTAGTTACTTGTGTAATTAATTTTGGGTTGTTAGGATGATTGTCCTTTGCTTAGTAGGCTTGGTGCCTTTGTGTTGGTGGGATATAGACACCTCCTTGTTCCTTAGAATGATGCGTAATACAGCGAGGACAGCCAAATGGTCCAAAATCATTGGGAATCCTGGGCTTGAGCATTTTTTATTTGTCTTGGAGGTTCTAACCATTGTAGGGTAGGACGTGCGGGTAGTTATTCTTATTCTTTGTCGGTTGATGGTCATACGTTGCTTCCTGGTGCTTGATGTGCTTATCTTAGGCCGTTATGTTGTTGTTGCTTGAGTTGCATGCATTGTGTTCATCGTCGTGTTGCGATGTTAAGTATAATATCATTATTACCTTCCACACACACACACAATATATATATATATATATATATATATATATATATATATATATATATATATATATATATATTAAAAGGAGTGCCACTTTACAGTTGTATCGTAGAGTATTACCGGATGGGATGTGACCAATTCCGTGTTTAGATCCCAAGATAGAAGTGAGGTTCCTAAACCATCCATGATGGCCCAAGTGTTGGAAATAGATAATGATTTTGTCCTCCGTCTTGTGAGAAAACGTCTCAATCGCCCCTATGCATCTGTCAAAACAAATCCCAACCCATCAACGAAGAGGAGAGGGCCCCTATGCATTTGTGACAAAAAAACCCAACCCATCAGCGAAGAGGAGAGGGTTTTTATTTCTCTATCTCCTTCCATCAAGATTTCTTGTAGAAAGAGGATTGAGGTTTATAAGTCTCCACTAGTCATTTGATGACCAATTTCTTGCAGGGAGTTTCCAACACTCTACAATTCAGGGACAGGGAGTTTCCAACACTCTACAATTCAGGGACACAATGATCACGAGGAGTTCGAACCTATGAATGATCAATGAGAGAAATATGGTAAAGAAGTAGTAAGGGAGAACCTATGTAAAGTTACTTCTGATCAATGGGATAAATATGGTAAAGAAGTAGTAAGGGAGAAGACCCATCGTTCACCTCAAGGTAGAGTTTTAGTTAGTTATTATAACCATTTTTGTATTGGTATTTATAATAGGATTTGAGATGTGGTAGGGGATTTTTAGTGCAAATCCTTTTTTATTAATTACTACAATGATTAATTGTGAAGTCAATTGTTAGCAATATATTTTATGACTAAAGGAAGTTTCATGCATATGGTGTGTGGTAAACTAATTTGCAATTCATCTTATAATATCGAGGTTGTAAAAGAAACTTCATTTTATGTGTTTAAGGCTATCTTGAAACAACATTGGCATTTCTTTCACTCGATTTCTTCTGCAAATTTATATTTTATAATTTATAACAATTTATTTATTATGTGTTTTTTAATATTTAGTTTAGTATTTTATTAGAAATTTGTATCATTGCATCTAATGAATTGATGTAGAACTGTTTTATAGATCTTTTAGAGATAACTCTCAAGGTTGTGTTTTTATTTCAAACACTAGATAGAAAGTTTATTTTCTTTATGGAAATCTTTTTTGAAAAAATATTATATATATATATATATAATCTTAAAGCTCATAGAAAGGTTGTGAGGTCATTAATATGGAGGTTTTTTCCATAAGAAATAAGGAGGAGTTTAATTGAGCCTCTTCACTGAGTTAAACCCTTGTTATTTCCATTTGGGTATTTTCCCCTTCTGAACAAACATCAAAGTCTTTTTGTTAACTGTCTTGATTTCTATATGCCCCTAAAACATCTAGGTAGCCTCTTCTATAATTCAAAAAATCAATTTGATGGATCACCAAAAATGTTCTTAAAATTCCCTTAGAGGCTAAAGTATGGATTTTTCACAAATAACTGCTTCCTCCAAATCAAATTTCTCTACATGTATTTCAACCTTGTTATATGATCATTGACCCAGGTCAGTAATGTTGATGAGATCCTTACCCACAAATTGGATTTTAAACCATGAAAAAGGACTTTGGCTAATAAATGAAAGTATGCAAAAAATCAAGAAAAACCCACCACTTGAACATGATACCTATATGCAAGACTTCCAATAATTAGGAATGCATATGCTATGCTTATATGAATCTAGAAATCAATCACATTTTCTCATCATTAATCATTCTCTTTGAATCCTCTTTACTTGCAATTCCTACAATGATTGTCTTTTCCTTTTCTAGTGCCAATACAATGAATGTTTCCAAAAACTTTATAATATGTACATTTATAATATTCTTTCATTATATGTACATCTTGATTTCATTTCCATATTATTTGATATCATATTCATCATTTCCTCATGCCATTCTTATGCACATGTGTCACCCAACACTTTTCCATCTCATACTTAACCTCTTATACAAAATTGTGTCATTTGGTGCGAATATGAAAGACCATAAGAGGCATTTGGTAGAATTATTTGAAACATTGAAGCATAATTAGTTGTACTTGACAAAGTCCTTGGTGTGTATTTGGTGAGACCGAAATTCCAACCTTAGGCCAGTAGATTAGATAAGGATGCATGCACATGGATCCTACGAAGATAAAGGTGATTAAGAATTGGGATGAAATAAGAACAATTCACAATGTAAGGAGTTTACTTAAATCAGATAATTATTATCATGGATTTGTTGAAGGCTACTCTAAGATTTAAGCACCACTTAGTAATTTGTTAAAGAAGAAAAAACCATGAAATTGGACTACAAAGTGCCAAGCAATATTGTGTGAATTGAAGCATAGACTTGTCTTGACACATATGTAGAAGATATCACACTTTGATTAGTAATTTGAAGTGTAGATATACACTTCAAACTTTTACACTAGGATAATTTTTCATAAGAATGTCATCTAGTGGCTTATGAGAGAAGAAAATTGCACGATCATGAATCGTCCATGTGAAAGAGATAACTACTATTGTACATTTACTATAAGCATGGAGGTACTACTTGTGAGAAAAACCATTCGTTGTGAAGATGGACAATGTAGAAATAAATTACTTTCCCACATAATTGAACTTGTCACCTAAGAAGGCATGGTGGAGAGACTTATCACTAGATTTTGATAGGACCATTAAGTACTAATGTAGGTTGAATGTAGGAACAAATGGCTTGAGTAGGAATGCACAATGTGCAACCTTAAAGGAGTATGAGTTACTAGTTCCTATGGGAAGTGAGGAATAGGTTTTCACAAAATTGCAAGAGAATATCAAATAGGGATTGCAGAACGATCCCATAACTTTGAACATCACAAGATAGGCGGAGAAGGGAAAAACAATGAATTTGTGATGGAGAATGAATTTTTGTACTTTGGTGTCACCTATACTTGGTTATTGTGATTATTTTATTTGTACAAATATTATGTTCTTGACATTGTGTTGACTAAGTATTAAAACATTAACTGAGTATAAATATTGTTGAGATGTTTTAAGGATGCACTTAGACTTAGTGGTGCCTCTAGCATACCATAGTTTAATGACAAGCTATCAAGAAACCTTAAGTGAAGAAACATGCTCTAGTTTTAATAAAGTCACTTTAATCAATGCCAATGCACTATTGTTGGGCAAAGCACGGTCGCACAACAAAAAAGATGCCCCCAAAAAAATCGAGTAACACTCTCAAATCTATGGCAATTAACCTTTGGACATGGCGAATTAACTTTGACCCCCCATTTGTTCATCATTATGCACTTATTAAACAATACATTCGAGGCTCATTATGAAAACATTAAGACTCAACGAAATCTCAATAGTAAGATATGCGTCATATAATGCCTTGCAATATTGGGAATAACAAGCACGAACAAAAGAACAAAGACCCAATGTGTAACGTATTCTATAATGCTTCAAGTTATTATCGATAAAAAGCACAAACAAAAGGACCACAAGATATCACACCGAAAGCCACCAACTATATTAGTGGCCCCAGATAATATAGCCCCAGACTTTACTAAATGCAAAATTTTCAAGTTTTCTCCAACTCGTCCCTTCATAGCTGACCGACCCTCGGAGAGCACAAGCGAAACGACAGGCCGTGAATGCTTACATTCATTCATTCCCCACATGCTCTCGCACAGGAACCCCAGAACCCTGTCAGCCTTATTCTAAAGCGTACACAACGTGTATATCCGTCCAAGCTTTCCCATGTCCATCGTACGACAATGATTCCTCCTCTTCTGTACATTTCTATCTACTTAACCACGAAAACGATTCGCCTCTGAATATACTCATCAAGTTGACGACTATGATATACGCAGAGCACGAGCAGATAATCAGTCTTCTATATATAGGCCGCGGTTTTCTCGGTGTTCAGATGTGAATATATTACAGATTTCAGTTAAGTCAGTGATAGCTCTGACAGAATTTATGATTAAAGGCCAAATTAAGGTCGGGTTTTTCCTTGGATGTGAGTAGTTTGGTTTGATTTAGCAGAGCTGTTATTGTATAAGACATTGAGCGCTCTTAGAATTGATCTTCAAGGCTGAAGTTATGTTTTTATTCGGATGCGAGCATATTCAATCTCACTGACCTACCCATTTCAACTTATCTTTATATAAAGAGTTTCGATTTGATTTAGCAGACTGGTTGTTGTATAAGACATTGAAAGCATTGATCTTCATAGGTCAGATTTGGTTAGGGAGCTCAGTGTGTGCTATTAATGAAGGTTATATAACTAAAGATGGGTTCTCAGAAGAAAAAATGGGCTTTGAGGAGAAGAATATTATATTGAGAAGAAGAACAGTTCATACCCATATGAAAAATGCTAGAAGGGCCTTTGGATTGAAACAAATGAGATTACCTGCATTAGGGAGGGGATATAATCAGAGTAAACCGGGGGTATTCATCGGTGTATATTCAATGAAGATACACGGGAGACTGAAGAAGTTGCAGAGGTTGATTCCAGGTGGGAGGATTATGCACGAAATGGACGTGCTGTTCAAGGAGAATGCGGGTTTCCTTGTGTCCTTGGAGATGGAAGTCTGTTTGTTACAGGTATTCATCATGAGGCATGAATAGATCTAAAACTCGTCTATGTTGATTTCTGATTGTAATTTCTTTTTCATATTTGCTATGAGGTTAAGTTTCTCTCTTTGATTTTATGCTTTCTGCACTACCTTTTGCACCACTATTTAAATCTTGTAGTCGAGATATTATTTCCAACTATGTTTTCTATTATGTTTATATTTGATGGGTTAACTAACTATCAGTTATAATTTTATTTTTTTTTTCAATCAGAATAAATGAGCAATGTACAGTGTTATGGAGGAGCATCTCTCCACCTCACGCTAGTCGATTTACACACATGGTGCACATTCAAGGAAGGGAGAGGCGTCGCCCTCTCATTTTGCCTTTGAGAATCTAAGGCGTGATCAAGGCAATTAATGACGACACAAGATGGAAATAAGGTCGCCATTAAGTCGTTGACAGTAGGAGGGATCTGCATCTGATTTGGAGCAGATTTTCATCATTGTAATTTTCCCATAAGACATGCATTTTGAATGATGATTTGACACCACTAGTTTAGCTTGGAGGGAAGCTCGTCGAGCCCCTCTTGTATAAATATTTGTATTGTATGCCTGATAGAGGCTGCTGGAACTTGATGAAAAAACATTGTAAGCCAAGTTAGGGAGGTTGATGAGAGTCGAGACCAAGTTGGAGTCCAGACTCAAATATTTGTAATTTGATATTTTTCCATTAATAGAAAATGACAGTTTTTTCTTATCAATTTTTGTGTAATGGATGTTGTGTTATGAATGCCATTTGTATGCATTTGAGTCATAGATGAATGTTAGAAATCGTCTGCAAGGATAGAGATACAATTTTCTATATGTAAGTGTGTTGGATTAGGTCTGGTTCTCTAGGCTAAGTGCAAGGAGTGTGTAACATCCCGCTCTTGCCCATTGAGCGAACTTATTCTTTGAGGACACTTGCTCGCAAGTGATCTGGATTTTATGTTATTAAAACATTGATTTTGATTATGAGGTGTTACGGGTTGATGACTTGTTGTTTTACTACATTTACATAGACATGTGCTATTGGTTCAGTTTTACTGAGTGTGTAGGAACTTGGAACTTGAGGATGCAATGACATCGATGGAACCCCTTGGACTCTGGATCGAGTCGGGGAGTGTACCATTGGGGTTTGATTGTTTTATAGGTGATATTAGTGCATTTGATTAGATGATATGATATGGATATATTCTGACATGATTTGTTGATGATGCAGGGTAACGATAGCTTGTCGACCAGACTCACATGTGGAGTAAAGGGGTCACGCATGACTACCAAAGAAGTTGAGTGAGAGGTGTGGACAATAGCCCTGCCACAACCTACTAGCACTCTCATCGTGGCTCGAACTGTAGGTTAACATTTACCTAGTTCGAGAGGACCCACGATGCTGTGAGGGAAAACTGCGACAGTCGCTCACGATGATTCTAAGGGGCGCGCAATAAGGCGGGGGCCTTATTCCTTAGAGGCCCTTAGTCTCCCACAAGTTCACTTGGTGGAGTGTTGAATTCAGGGTTTTTTTATGTCTGTTAAGTCAGTCAAGAGGCGAGTGGCACCCTTGGAGCACTGGTGTGTCCTGAAGGGCACATCGTGCAAGAAAAATGAAAAGAGGCGAGTGGAACCCTTGGAGCACATAGTGAATCCTGAAGGGCACGTCGTGCAAGGGAAACATATGAGGCGAGTGGCACCCTTAGAGCACTTAGTGCGTCCTGAAGGGCACACCGCGTTATTCATAATAAATTAATGAAAATAAATAATGTGATAATAATTTTTTTTTAAATGAATTCCCTAATAAAATGTCACCCATGAAAATTAAAGTCTAGGTCTAATTTACTAGTGGAAAAATTTTCTCTATCCTTTAAAAAAAGAAAAAGAAAAAAAATCTCTCTCTCTCTCTCTATATATATATAAGTATATATATTTATAAAAAAAATAAAAAAATAAATAATTATTTTATTATATTATGATAATTAAAAGTTAGTTTCTACACCTACCAAATTGAGTTTTAAATGAAAAGGGGAAAGTGATAAATCTAAAATAATTAGGAAACTAGGAAAAGAGGGAAACATAAAAAGGGAAACACAAGGGAAAAAGAAGAAGTCAAACTTAGTAAGTATCTACTGTTTAAGAACTTTCTAATTTGAACTAAACTAACAAATTAATAATGGGGAATGTCATTAAAACCTATAAGAGAATTTGGGGACACCTATGAGCGATTCTAGGAGTGACTCTAGGTGGGTGAGGGAAATATGAGAAATTAATTTATGGAGGAATGAAGGGGATGGGTGACACTTGTATGAGGAGGAATTTTTAGGAATTATTTTTTAAAACTTTAATTAAATGAGATTTTAGGAAAGTAAGGGACTTCGAAACTCTATATAATGAAGGGAGGAGAAGGATGAATGATCTTTTTCTATTTGCGTAACATTACGCTGCAGAAATATCTACCTGACTGGCTTAGCTTGTGGGATTTGGGATACCCAGCTTGGTGAGGAGTGGTAGTTCGGCCTTGCGAGGCGAACTGGGAGCTAGTTGATTCTTTGGTTAGCGTGTGTGGCCCCTTTGTGGCTCGAGGGGCTAAGAGGGAAGAAGAGTACCCCCATCATTGGTTGGGAGGTACCGGTGAAGTCTCGTCGGTCGAAAAGCGGGAGTTGCACGGAGCGTGCGGGACGTCAACTAAGAGCGGGCGGTTAGGCAATGATACACTTTCTTCATTTTTGTATGGTAGATTGTTGTAGGATTTATGCTTTGGATTTGAATGTTTATTTGGGTAAGTAAACTAATTGTCTAGATGGATGACTAGAATTTTTCATAGCCTAGCTCGATGATTGATTGACTCCCATGGCCTTCGTTTTCCCGCATGTCTTGATCGCCTTGTGGTGTTTTGATTGTGACCATTGTGGTTGTTTTGCCTTTCGTTCCTAGCTCATCAGTCCTCGCCTGAGCAGTCGGCCAAGAGCCTGAGCTACAGTCGTCGCTTCGGCATTAATAGACCTATGGATCTCAACGCCCTTCTTTTCTGTGCGAGGATGATGAGCGAAGGACGTTCCTGTCAGTCGTCTACCTCTAATGGTTTTCCTTGGTTGATAGTTCACCTTGCGCCTTGATGTGATTATCTAACTCTACCAATTTGATTGCTGGTGAAGTTTCTCTTCATCCTTAGCTTGTTTTTATCTCGTCGTTATCTCATTTTTACCCCGTTTTTATATCTTGATGGATCAAATTCTCACCCTTTTTAATTCTTGGATAAATTGTAAATATGCATTGTGTATAGATGGATAAGTTTTAACCCTGTGTGGTTTTTGTTTGGATTGGTGTGCTATATCTATATGTGTTAGTTAAAAGTTATTCGTCTTTGTCTGTTTCCTGTTTTTTTTTCTAATACAAATTTTATAATTAAATCTTCTACAAATTATGATTTAAAATTGTTGATATGTCTGAATGCTTGAATATACTGATAAGAATCAGCTTGGATCGAAGTTAAAATATTAGACTAATATTTCTTAGCAGGTCTATAAATGCGAAAGCAACCACTCAACAAACATGTATGTTAGAGTTGTGACTCCCACCGGAATGCACATGTATTCATAAAGAACATGCATGTTCCTAAAGCATGTGCACATTATTAGCAATAGGAATGCACATGTGTTTCTGTTAACACCAATAATTCTCTCTCTCTCTTTCATCAATAACTGAATTGTGTAGCCTATAGAAAAATAACGTATATGGAGAGGAATTCATAAAAATGGAGTTTTTATATATTTTTAGACTAAACCACTAGGTTTGTCATCTTGAACCTAAATCTATGGAAACCAATTCACAAAACATGTATGTTTGAGTTGTGACTCCCACTCGAACATGCATTTTTTCATAAATAATGTGTGTTCTCCTAAAGCATGTGCACATTATTAGCAATAGGAACGCACATGTGCTTATGTTAACACAAATAATTCTCTCTCTCTCTCTCTCTCCGACCCCTTCTCCCTCCATCCCTCTATGTTCCTCTCCTTCTATCCGACCTCACTCTCCCTACCCTTTGCTCACTCTCTCCCCCCATACCTCTCTTACATATCTTACATTCTCTCCTTATGTCCCTCTTCCCCCCCCTCTTTCTCCCCCATTGTTTCCCCTCGAATCTCTCTCTACCTCACTCACTCTCTTCA
>SNQJ01S0138169.1:29329-43574 GCA_010110895.2 Picea sitchensis | reverse complement strand
GAGTGGTTGTAGTGTGCCCGGAGATTTGACTTTTTCGCCCTTGTTGCATTGACACACATCACATTCCATGACAAAATTACAAATTTCCTATTTCATACCATCCCAGAAAAAGGAACGTTTGACCCTGTCATAGGTTTTCTTGAACTCGGAGTGCCCCGCTGTCGGTGTAGCATGAATATCAAAAAGTACCATGCATTTAAAATTTGATTGTTTAGTTAAATAGAAACAGATTTGTATCAAAGCTCATCATGGAGCCAAGAGGACCCTGGGGAAGCTAGAGCATTGGCCTGGAATTGTTGGATCTTGTAGCCATTCTTGGCGAATGGCTTGGAGCCAATCTGGTACAATGAAAGAAAGAAAAAAAAGGGATCCTTCATATTCATAGTTTTGAGAAAGTGCATCTAAAACCACATTCTCTTTTCCTTTCTTGTAAATGATCTCATAATCATATCCAAAAATCTTAGTCACCCATTTTTGTTTCTCCGGGGAGGAAATGCATTGAACCAGAAAATACTTGAGGCTTTGATGGCTTGTTTGAATTTGGAAATGTTTCCCCAGTAGATAAGGGTGCCACAGATCAACGACATGCATAATAGCCAACATTTCCTTTTCATAGATTGATTTTCCCAGATTTATTTTAGATAGTTTCTTGCTGGTAAAGGCCAAAGGCTGGCCCTCTTGCATAAGGACAACACCAATTCCTTTCCCTAAGGCATCACATTCCAAGACAAAGGTCTTTGTGAAATCAGGAAGGGCCACGACTGGAGTGGTGCACATGACCATATTCAAGGTTTGAAAAGCTTGAGCAATTGCTGGAGTCCAAGTGAAAGAGTTCCTTTTTAGGAGAGCAGTTAGAGGTGCTGCAATCTTTCCATAATTCTTAACAAACTTGCGATAATACCTTGTTAAGACTAGAAATCTACGCAATATTTTGAGAGTCTTTGGGTGAGGCCAGTCTTGCATAGCTTGAATATTATTAGGATCCACTCTGACACCATCCCTGCCAACTAGATGACCTAAGTATTCTACTTTTGAGGTGCCAAAAGAACATTTAGATTTTTTCATGAAAATTTGGTGCTGAGAGAGTAGATGGAGAACTCGATCCACATGAGAAAGACTGTCTGTCCAGGTTTTTCTATAGATGAGGATATCATCAAAGAAAACTAAGACAAAATGACGGATAAAAGGATGAAATACATGATTCACGAGGCTTTTGATGGTGGAGGGGGCATTACACAATACAAAGGGCATGACCAAAAACTCATAGTGGCCCTCATGATTTCTAAAGGCGGTCTTGGGAATGTCTTCCTCTTTCATACATATCTAGTGGTAGCCCGAACGAAGATTAAGTTTAGTAAAGAATTGGGTTCCAGTCAATTCATCTAGGAGGTCATCAATGATAGGAATGGGAAATTTGTCTTTAATGGTAAGTTTGTTGACGACACAGAAGTCAAGACACATTCGCCAAGAACCTTCTTTCTTCAGGAAAATGACCACAGGAGAAGAGTAGGGTCTTGTACTAGGGTGGAAAACGCCTGTATTAAGGAGCTCCTGGACCATTTTCTCAATTTCATTTTTTTTGGGAAAAGTGGTGACGATACAGACGAATATTGGGAGGAAGGATTCCGAGTACAAGGGGAATGGAATGATCATGAACACCACGGGAAGGAGGGAGTCCTTGGGGAGTTGAAAATTCCACTTGATGTTTATAAAGGATGGCTTGGAGGTCTTGCGGCACTGAGGGTGTCTTTGTTTCTTGTATGACATGGAGTTGGGAAATAACACCAAAATGACCTTTGTTGAGTATCTTTTCCATGCGATGGGAACTAATGATCTCAGGTGAACGGACGATGATGCCTTGGAACTTATATTGGTGTCCCTCCTAGTCACATTGCATGGTTAATTCCTTAAAATCCATGAGAATGGGACCCAAAGTCCTTAGCCTGTGTGCACCCAACACAATGTCACAACCGCCCATGTCGATAGAAAACATATGAGATTTCATGTGGTAATAACCAATTTGGAGACACACATTTTCACAACGCCCTCCACATTTCATGTAGCCACAATTGGCAATCATGATTTGGAAATTATTCATGGCATGGATGTAGTAAGGAGTTTCTTGGGCAATGCGACGATCAAAAAATTATGGGTTCTTCAACTATCAACCAAAATGATGACCTTCTGATGCTTGATGTAACTGATTAGCTTGAGGGTTTAGGGAGCATAAAAGCTAGTGAGAGCATTGAGGGAAATGACCGTGGAAATGAACGGTTCTACTTTAGGAGGGTCCGAGGGAGGGGTAATATCAGTGGTTTCATGTGACTCAGACACAAGGGGAGTTTTAGCATCCTCTTCTGAAATATCCTCGAAGATGGCCATAAAAATATTTTGGTCCTTACACTTGTGGCCTAGGAAATATTTTTCATCACAATTATAACAAATGCCTTTGAGTTGGCATTCAAACATTTCTACCATGGTCAATTTTTGGATCTTTAGTGGAGCGAAGGGAGTAGTGGGATTTAGTGGTTTAGGGCGAGGGATAAAGGACGATTTTCGGTTTTGGGAAGATACAACCTGTTGTGCTTCTTTATCTCTTTTAGTAGCCTCCACCCAACTCTGAGGTCAAGCCATGAGGACATGGGCCCAATTATCATCCTTGAGGCCACTGATAAAACACTCTCAGAAAAAGGCATCAGACATGCCCTCTATCCGCAAAGCCAAGCACTCAAAATCACCTATAAAGTCTTCTACTGTTCTTGATTGTTTCAACTTTTTCAAACAACCCAAATGGTTGGTGTTAGTGTCAAAGCATTCATAAATATTTTCCACAAAGTGTGTCCAAGAAATATACCATTGACGAGATTTTTCTCCATTTCCACCATTTCCAACGTTCCTGATCTAGATGGATAACACCATACTAGAGTTTGTCCAAGTCATCTGTAATGTCGTATAAAGAGAAATAATGTCCCATTTGGGTTACCCAACTAGTGGGGTTTGAGCCAACAAATTTGGTCACATCCACGTGTGGGAGGCGTAGGTCCCATTGAAAGTGATGGTGTTGAAAGTTATGGGAATGAGAGGAATGTTCACCTTTAGTATGTGGAGGTGAGTCAGAGGAAGGGCTATATGTAGGAATATGAAGCTTGGTCCAGAGTGACGAAAAGACAGATTCAATTTGGGTGGTTAGGTCTTGTTTGATTTCCTCCATTGAGGAATGCATGGTTATATTGATGGCGAGAACATTGGAACTGAGTTGTTTCACTTCTTGTTGGGCCTCGATGAGACTAGATTCCAAGGTATTGAAGCGAGCTTCCAAGTCTTGGCTACGGTTATGGGCCATGAGGATGAGGGAACCGAAAAGGGGCAGGTGGGGTCAAAACATTTTCTGAAAAATGATATGTATGATTGTGATAATGGAAAAGACATCAATCCAATGGAATAGGTCTCAAATAATGGTGAAAAAATTTCCATATTGTTTTTTTCACCGGCGGAGTTATACTCCGGTCTAAAGAATACTGCAGTGATGAAATTCCCAAATTCTTAACCAGGAAGAAATGTGTAGTGATTTGGCAACTTGAACACTGTTGCGTGACAATAGATCTTGTCTGTTTTAATTTGTTTATGTTTTTTTCCCCAAGGGTTAGGTATTCAAGGGTTCTACAGAAAAGGGTTTTCCCTGTTCTATAGCTCTCTGATATACGTGCGGGGTCCAAAAGTAGTACTTGGCCAAATATCTCAGGGCACTAACTAAGGAGGATAGACCGTACCCTTAGCCATACTACTTGACTACCCAGGTACTAGAGAGTATCTTCCCAAGTGTTGTTCTCGGTGGCACTATAACAGTCAAGTGACCAATTGGTTTATCTAAAGAGGGCTTCAGGTAATATAGGTTGATCCGTACACAGGTTCTCTTAGATGTGATACCACTCAAAGGGGTACCAACAGTGGTTACAAGGGTGGCCAACAGATGTGCACTTATGTACCACTTGTATTTCTTGCGTGTATGAATCACTCAATCGTGGTTTTATGCGCATAACGACATATCTCTGTGGCTTAAAGACTCCAGAATACATCTCTACCTAGAAAAAAATGTAACCCACACTTTCTGCCGAGGAAAGTGCTTTGATACCACTTGTAATATATTGGATATAAAAAGTATGCAGAACATAAATAAAATTCTAGAAATGGAAAAATAACAACAATATAACCAGAACAATCACCACAATAGCACTGAAATGATATAAGAATAACAACATAAATAACACTTTGATTTTGAAAGCAATGTTCACGGGCCTCTTCGAGGGGGCAACCTCCAATTGAGCAGAGCTCTATTACAATAATATCCAAGCTAGTATTCTCATACCCTCGCCTCCTATGTATACTAAATATGTCTATCAAAAGAAGCATCTAGAGGAAGATCCTTCTAGAAGTGGAAGATTCTATTAGGTCTTCTTACATTCGACTTATTCTATTTTATTGCAAGGCCTTATTAATATTGACCTTTATTACATCTGAATATATTGTTCTACCTATGTGTGGGTTAGGACCCTAACATAAACCTTTCTACTCAACTACCTCAAAGAACAAATCCAAAAATACAAAAGAAGAAAATAAAACTAATTCAATAGCATTAAAGGAAACCGAGAATGGACTGTCAGACCAAGTCAAAGAAAAGATGGGAAATTTCACCTCTACTAAAGTACTATGACTCCAACTGGATAATTCTTATCAAAACAAATTAAAAAACAAGTAAATGGAGAACTCCTATCATTTTATAGAACAAAACAAAGAAACAAAAAAAATCCAATAAGATTAAAGAACAAAATTCATAAATGGAGAAATCATATCAAATTGAAGGAAAAAATACAGATAAAGAGAATTCAGATTAGAATAAAGAAAAAAGCACATAAGAGGACAATTTCATCAAATAATTGATGCAAAACCCAAACATCAATAGAGAAGACTACTACATTAAGGAATTGATGAGTACCTCAGTATTCACTAAATAAAACGTATCAGATTTTAAGAATGATTTTATAACTACATTGTTTTCGACAACACATATATTCCAACAAAGTACGAACACCTTCAGTAACCTCTCACACAACCATATCAAAGATCAATACACCGATATTTTGGTGTGGTAAAAACATTTGGGGAAACGTTCACGGCCCCAACCAATGCGACCTCTTGGAGCAATTTATTAATGCAAAAGAAAGAGATTACAAAGAGATTTTGAAAGAGAGTTTCTCAAAATTGATTATCGGAAAATGACCCTCCATGCTCTTTAAGTAGATATCATGGAACAATCGGGTGTTAAGCCACGAATCAATTGTCATTAAGATTGAGGAGAATATGAACCTTTAGATCACTCTATGTCGGGAACATATCATGATTGTCGTATTTCATACCTACAAATGCACACTAATGCATACTAAAGAAACACACTAAGAAACACACTTTTACCTAACGACACATTAGACCAAGTACATATTAACTAACTCCTAAGTGTCTAAATATCATAACATCCCTCGTTACGAACAACTTGGGATATGATTGAAGGATTTACAATAGTGACACAATAGGAGAAGGAAGGAGGCATTAGAACATATCCCCCTTTAATGACAACTTCCTGAACTCCTAACATAGATCAAAGTTTGGGAAACTTTTCTTTTGTAAGAGACTTTGTGAAAATGTTTGCAACTTGATATTCTATAGGGAAAAAGAGAACTTCAATAACTTGATCATGAATGAGATTTTTTATGAAGTGCATGTGTATCTCGATATGCTTGTTGCACTGATGTTGAACTGGGTATTTAGAGAGCTTGATGGGACTCCGATTGTCGCACCAAAGCATGGTTGAATTCTACTGCTAGAATCCAAACACTGAGACGATATGTTGAAGCCACAAGGATTCCTGACATGCATTTACCATTGCTCGGTACTCTCCTTTTACTGAAGAAAGTGCAATAGCTTGTTGTTTCTTATAGGCCCAAGTGAAAGGTCCTAAACCAAGGCTAAAAACATAACCTATAGTAGAATTCCGATCATCAGGGCCACCGACCCAATATGAATTAGTGAAACCAACCAATAAAGGAGCCCCCCCTGAACTATAATGTATCCTGAACTGAACTGTACGCTGGACATACCGAAGTATCATTTTGATTACTTTTCAATGGATTTCATAGGGTGTTTTCATATACCTAGAAACAATACCAACATCAAAGGAAAGATCAGTATGGGTATGAGTCAAGTATAAGAGGATACCAACTAACTGATGGTACAAGGTTGCATCAACTTCAAGAGAAGTACAAGTGGCATCTATCTTGACTCTAGACTGGAAGGGAGAAGGGGTTGGTTTACAATCATTCATGTGAAAGTGACTAAGAATGTCACAAGCATACTTAGACTGGGAAATAAATATTCCTTCATTGGTTTGCAAAACTTGGAGGCCAAGGAAATAGTGAAAGAAACCTAAGTCCGAAATTTCAAATTTCTTCTTAAGGATGGTTTTCACATGGTTTAAAAGTTGTGAGTCACTACCAGTAAGGATAAGGTCATCAACATAAAGGACAAGGATTATGAGATCACTTCCTACTTTCTTGGTATAGACATTATAATCACAATGATACCTAGAGAATGCGATGTCAATAAGAAAGTTTTCCATTTTGGCATACCAATCTTGGGGAGCTTTCTTAAGACCATAAATAAATTTTGTAAGGAGACAAACAAGGCTAGAATCATTCTACACATAGCCATGAGGTTGTTCCATGCAATAAGGAGGATTTCACATCCATATGATAGACCACCCATTTATGTGAGGCAGCAAGGGAAAGAACAAGGAAAATGGAATTCATTTTGGCCATAGGGGAAAAGGTTTCATTATAGTCAATTCCTTCAACTTGGGAAAATCCTTTGGTAACTAAATGAGCATTGTATATTTAAACACTTCCATCGAATGCATACTTAGTTCTACAGGGACATTTACATATGACAAGTTTTCTTCCTTTTGGAAGAGGTACAAGATCCCAAGTATTGTTGTCCATTAAAGAACGATACTCTTCATGCATTTCTATATCCCAATTTGGATGACTTGGAGATTCTGCAAATGTCTCTGGATCACGAGTCTCTAAAAATTCAGACAAAACAGAAGAGGTACGCTGGAACTATGAATGTGATCGACGCTGATCTGAAGGATCAGAGACAAGACCACCAACTGCTTCTCGTGTTGAACGAACCCATCTAGGAAGCGGTGGAACTGGTGTTGGTTCAGGTTCAAAGGACTCATCTGGAGGAAGGTGAGAAGGAGGAGTTGGATTTTCATCCTCATTGTCATCATCTGAAGAAGAAACCATAATAGGAACAAACACTGAAGATGGCTTGCAAGCCGAAGAAGGCCTCACAGGCCAAGATATTTTCATCAAATTTAACATCTCTTCTAATAATAATTTCATTACAATGTGGTTGAAGAAGTCTATAAGATTTGATATATTCAGAATAACCAACAAATATACAATTCTCACTTTTAGGTTGCAATGTTTTTCTTTTCTCATCAGGAATGCAATCTCGTGCTATACTGCCAAATACACAGAAGCGACTTACATATGGTTTAATTTTAGTCCAAGCTTCTTCCGGTGTTATATTTTTAAGAGCCTTTGTGGGAGTGTGATTTACTATTTAGTTTGTATATTTGATTTCTTTCTCCCAATACTTCAGACTTAATCCCTTAGATTTGATCATACATTTAGCCATTTATTTTAATGTGTGGTTCTTTCTCTCAGCAACACCATTTTGTTTTTGTGTATATGGAATAGTGTGTTGCATTTGGATGACCTGTGTAGTGCAATAACTTGTAAAATTATTGTTCACATATTCTCCTCCATTATTTGTTCTTAACTTTTGAATTTGAGGTCTAGATTTCTTTTCTACAAGGGTCATGTAGGCCCAAAACTTCTCAAAAACTCCATTGTTAAGTTTTAAGAAGTAAACCCAAGTACGTATGGAAAATTTATCAATGAAAGTTAAGAAATATTTCCACCCAAAAAAATAAGGAGAAGAAAGTGGACAACACAAATCACTGTGAACAAGCTACAAAGGGCCTGAGGAATGCCAAGAGGAACGTTTGTCAAAATTTTCCCAATGATGTTTGTCCGGAACAAAACCGGCACAAACACCATATCTGCATTCAACATGAGGAAGACTAGCCACCATATGTTGATTACATAGTTGTTGCAATGAGAGATAGTTTAGATGACCAAACTGCTCATGCCCAAGTTTTCTCAAGTCATCTCTATTAGAAACAAAAATTGATGAAAAATATGATGAACCAAAGTTGTCAAACTTGTACAACCTGGTAATATCATCAACAATTCCAGTTGCAAGAACTTTCTTAGAATATTTTAGGTCCTTGATATCAACTTGGTGAGGTGAAAATTCTATAGTTTTACCTTCACCTGAATGATTTATTTGATATATTGATAGAAGGTTACAAGAAAGACTTGGAACACATAACACATCATTGAAATAACTTGAATTGTTTCGGATCCTACAACACTAAGAGATCTATCATCACCAACAAATATTTTCTTTGTATTACATTCATTTAGATCAGAAAATATGTCTTTATCCTTAGCCATATGATAAGATTATCCATAATCAATAAGCCACTCATAAAAATAAGAAGTAGAAGTTAGTAGAAGTTATATTGAAGGAGAAACCATAAGCAAAAAGTTCATGTTCATGAGAAGAAGAAGAAGACGTAGAATCAATATTGATGTTGTGTTTCTTCATCGATGCTTCTAAAGATGTCATCTTCTAGAAACGTTTGGACTCATCATGACCATCTTTATCACAAGAGTTGCAATGTGTGTCAGCCTTCTTATTTTTATATTTTTCTCCTTTGTCACCATTAGGACATGACGTTGTCTGAGCAGGTTTGAGACCCTTATGTTGCTTGTTTTTGTAGCAAGGATGTTGTTACTTTCGATTCTTGGGTTTATCTTTCTGTTGGGAAACTAAGACTTTGTTGGAGGTACCTGCAAGTTGATCAGTCCAAGTTGTACAAGTTTATCTTCCTCTCTGATCAAAGAAACACAAAAGGACTCAAGAGTGGGTTTTTTATAAGCTTTCCCTAGATCCTCTCTCATGGCATATAAGGTAGATACAAATGCAAAATATGCACTACCTAGATTAGAGAGAATAAKATATATGCAACACTCTTCCTCCATATTTATCTCACATTCTTCACATAAAATTATGAGTGTTTTAAACTTAGATAGATAGTGTCCAATGCAAGAAAAATCACTTGGATTTAAAGTCACTACTTGATTTTCTAATTGTTGTTCTCRAATAATATTGAATTTACCAAACATAGTTTCAATCTTTTCCCAAGCTTCATCGGGGTCATGAATTTATTTAAGGTGGAACCTTAAAGMAAGAGAGATGGACATTCAGATTAGTCCAAGTGCTTTGTCAATCCTATTAGCCCATTGAMTTTCTTATTAGCATCATTGGGTTATTTTTCCTTTCCCAAGGTAATCTAGTACAAGCCTTTACTTCTTAATAAATACTCCATATGAGATTTCCATTGGAAGTAGTTAATTCTAGTAAGGAAAATATTATTGGAAGAATCCATATTAAATATGTAGATAATATGGATTTAAAAACTGAAAATGATGATCTAGATGGAAAGATCTCGAAAAATTGTGTGGTTTTAAAGAAAATGACACTAAAAACAAACTTTGGATGTGAAAGTTATGTCTTTAAAAAAAAAGGCATAAACAGTAATCAAAGGACCAAGTGGTGGTGTAAGTTGTTTTATGAAGTGACCCACTTTTATAAAAAGAAGCGGGGATCACTTTTACAATGAAGTTACTTTATAAAAGAAAATCCGCATGAAAAATAAATAACTCTAAAATAAAGTATTAAAACTACTTATAATGATTCACTTTTATACTTGAAATGAAATACACTTTACAATGGAGCATGAACTTTTTCAGAAAAAAGTAACAAAAAGAGAGACTTGAACTCAAGACCTCTTACTTAATAAGACAATTTTTAACCAAATGGGCTATAAAAACATATTGTATTGTTTAGCAAGAGGATTTGGGGTGTTTTTGTTGTTGTTGTGGAAGACGTCCTTTCAGAGCGTTCTAAAAAAAACTATTTTCACACAAGAAAAACAAATTGCTTCTCGATGAGAATAAGAGTTAGATCTCGGTTAGCTTATCTGAAAGATGCACCTTTTCCTATCTATTTCAGATTTTCTTAGATCACACAGGGCATGGAACAAAGAGAATATGTAGATCTAAAAGAGTAGCAACCCGGAAAAAATTAATATAAAACCAAAATAAAACCAAAATAATACTCTCCAACAATTTAAAAAATGTGTATTCAGGCTTTGTACCTATGGATTTGACTGAAATTGACGTATCTTGGGAAAACAAAAACCTTTTCGAGTGAAACAAAAAAAATTCCTAACTGAAACAAGAACTTTGGATGTAATGGAATAGTACTTTCAGAAAATAAATGTACAAAAATGACACAAAATGGAGATGAAGTAACTCGGCTTCAAGATCTCGATCTACAATAGGAGGGGGTCTTGAAATAGGCTTTGATACCATGTTCGAGAACACAAGTATTCCAATAGAGGATTAACACCTTCATTAACCTCTCACACAACCAGATCAAATATCAACACACTGATGTTTTGATGTAGTATAACCCCTACAGGGAACTATCCATGGCCCCAACCAACGCGACTACTTGGAGTAGTTTATTAATGAAAAAGAAAGAGATTAAAAAGAGATTTTACAAGATAGTTTCTCAAAATTGATTATCGGTAAATGAACCTCTATGGTCTTTAAATAGATATCATGGACCAATCGAGTACTAAGACACTGATCAATGACCATTAATTTAAAGGAGAATATGAACCGTCAGATCACTCTATATCTGGAACATATCGTGACCGTCACATTTCCTAACTAAAAATTAATACTAATGCATACTAAAGAAACACACTAAGAAACACTCTTTTATCTAACGACACATTAGACCAAGTAGATCTTAAGTAACTCCTAAGTGTCTAAATATCGTAACACATTTGAAGTGATTAGTATGGAACCAAAAAATGGTCTATATATTGAAGTTACTAAGGATGTTCTTGACTAGATTGAATACACAATTATGTGCACTTTTGAAGAGTTGGAGAAACTTCAAAAGAAATATATGTTTCTACTACAACAATTAGATCAATCTAACTATGAACATCATGACCAAAAGATTCAACTAGAAGACAAAGAAGAACAAATCAAAAGATTAAAGGCCGAAGTTGCTAATCTAACAGAAGAAATGGAAGAATTGAAGACACATGACAATCAAAGCAAAGAAGTACTAGAAGAGACAAAACAAATGGTGATCTGTGTAAAAACTCAACTTGAAGAAGCTAAGAAAAATGAAAAATCCTAGAAGGTCCAATTAACTAAAAGAGAATAATCATGTCACATGTTGGAATTGGAAATTATCAACGTCAAAAAGATAAATGAAAGTGCTAATGCAACTCTAATGACTCAAATTGAAGAAACTAATAAAAATGAAGAATCATCCCCTAGGATGGAATTGGAAGCCATCAACCTCAAAAGGATTCACATAGAAAACAAGGAATAAATCGAAACATTGAAGAATGAAGTTGTTGTTCTAAAAATATATATAGAAGAGTTAAATACATATGAAAAAACTAATAGCTGCACAAAAGTCTTGGATGATACAGAATAAATGGTCATCAATCTAAAGACTCAACTTGAAGGATCTAAGGAGAAAGAAGAATCCTTGAAGATTCAATTGACTTAAAAGAAAGAAATATGTCATATGTTGGAAATGGAAGTTATCAACCTCAAAAAGAAGAATGAAAAGACAAAAGCAACTATCAAATTTCAGAACAACTCAACTATCCTAGATAGGATCTAGAACAGTCAAAGACCAATTGATGACAAAACCGGTCTTGGATACATTAAGAAAGAAGAAGGTGGAAAATGGAGAACCATTCAAAAAAAATGATAAAGGATCATATCCTCAAAAGAAAAATGTAGAGTCAAAAACCTAAGAAAAACCATGAACTTTGTCAAGGAAGGAAGCTATAAAAGTAAAAAACAAGAAACATATCAAAATACATACTTCTCATGTCACACTAGACTCATGTATGGAAACATATTCAATGGTTATTTCTTTTCTTGTAATAACTTTGGCCACAAAGCATTGTAATCCACGAATCCTGAAAATAAAAATTTATGAAGGTTCAATAACTTTATGAGATGTTGGATATACAATTATGTTGTCCACAGAACAAAGTTTTGTCATACAATGAGATGTTATAAATGTGATTGGTTTGGTCAGAAATCCCAAAACTGCAGAAAATCAAGAAGTCAATCTATGAGAGATAATTCATACAAGTTAGGAAGAAAATATAATGAAGGTTGGAAGAAAAGAAGAAATGACAAATCACAAAGGACAAATTTAGAAAAGAAAGATCCAACTAACAAAATATCTCATGAAAAGTTACGGAGAAAAAAATCTAAAATAGAAAGTAAGAAAGATGATCTGGCATTTGAAAATGAAGAAATTGATAACAAGAAAATGATGGGTGAAGTTCCTAATAAGGAATGTGAAATTTATATATTTGAATATGAAATGGATCAGGAAAGGAGAGTTCCTAAAGAATAATATGACACAATAGCACATCTTGATGATATCATGGAGATCAAGAGTACATTAACCAATGAACGAAAAGTGAAAAAAAAAAAATCACAAAGAAGAAAAAGAAGAAGTTTCACTTACATAGAACAATGATGATAATGATGAATCTTCAAATAACATATCAACCAAAAAAATTGAGCAATGAAAATCTTGGAAGTTTTCCAATGTTATTTTCATGAACTACTAAAATTCCCATCAATAGAAAATATGAATAAAAGGGAGGAGGAAGGATTTTACAACATGATTTGGTGTAAGTACTACAAAATACTAGTAAAGTATGGTATGATCTAAACCCAATGAGGAATTTACAAAAGAATGAAAACTTATGAAGAGGGCTTAACAAATAATAGATGAAAGGACCAATTCAATCTTATTTCTAAGGGAGAAAAATTGAAGTTGGTTTCTGCAGAGTCGAATGACTCTGAATAAGATATTAAATTGGTTGAAGAATGGAAATTAAATTATTTTGTATCGATCAATGGTATTCTTGTGAAAATATTAGAATATCAACAAGAATAAAGAAACATATCAAGAAGATTAGTAAGATTCACACCCTTGTCTTTTAGGACAAAGGAGAAGACAGTAAAACTCTATAAAATAGTAAAAACTCGGGGGGAGAACTTAATTTGGTCATAAAATAAAGAAGTCATTGGATTATGTTTAAACGACTTGATCACTACAAAAAAAAAATGGGATCAATAAGACTACCTATTTGAGCACAAAATCTCAATATATTGAGATAACAACTGGAAAATTCACAGGGGGAGGAAAACAATAAAAGTTTAACTCTTTGTCATTGATGTGAAAGGGGGAGAAAAATAGTAAAACAAATTTGGTATCACTATTTGGTATAAGTAAAAGTTCAATCCTCCAACCTGAAAATGAGATTAGTGATAAGGGGAGAAAAAGTATTTGTTTTACAGATATGTTTCCATCAATGCCAAAGGGGGCGATTGTTGGAATTATTGGTTGCATGTTGTCATTGATGGAAAAATGATTCAAACATGTACAAAAAACATAAAAAAAGGAAGATCACCTTGGGGCAGAGGTAGAATCACCTTGGAGAATAAGCAATTCGTGATCATTGTTGATCACGATAGGATCAATATTGATCCTATGTTCCTAAACCTTGGGAGAGGTAACATGCAGAGAATCCATGTACATAAGGAGTAATGAAGAATGATGAATTAAGATCTTGGGAGGGTAGAGACTAAAGATCAATGCATAAAATAATGCACAAACATTTATTAAACGCTCAGGAGAAATACCGATGAATAGATAAAAAAGAAGAGCACCGAAACCCTTCAAGAATCTTAAGGAAACTTTATTACAGTCGAAAAGTTTCAACCGTCATTTATAGAGCAGTAGCATTATGGAGAGTTGGATCAAAGACAAAATCATATATCGAGAGGGATTAAACAAGAGTCATATGAATTCATGGAGGAAATTCAAGTGAGCTCTCAACCGTTAGATCAGTTCGAGATCTATC
>SNQJ01S0138169.1:0-18665 GCA_010110895.2 Picea sitchensis | reverse complement strand
CTCAGTAAGAAAAGAAAAAGATGGTCTCTAAGAATAGGGAAAATGGGCTCTAAGAAGATTATTATATTCATAAGGAGAAGAACTCATCACACCAGAAAAATGATGGAAGGGCGATTGGATTGAAAGGAGGGAGATTAGCTGCATTACGGAAGGGAGGATATATTCAGAGTAAGCCGGGGTTATTCAGGGATGTAAGCTTGCAGAGGTTGATACAAAGTAGGACGAGTCTGCAGGAACTGGACGTGCTGCTCAAGAAGACTGCAAATTACATTTGTGTCCTTAAATGCAATGGTGTTTGTTGCAGGCAGTATCTAATCTCTGAAGAAGCAATACATAAAATTCTTCTTGTGGTTGCTGATCCTCTTTTGATCGTATCAGTGTTGCATATTTATCTTAGGGAAGATCAAAGCTATGGATTCTGAGTTTCTCCCTTTGATTTGATTTGATTTTCTCTGCAGTAGTTTGTTTTACACCGAGATATTAATTCCAACTATATTTTCTATTATGATTGTATTTTAGCAGGAATAACCATTGTTAACTAGAATTACAGTTATTAGGTCTTTTCAATTGCGCTGAACAGAATTGCTCAGCCATGCATGGAGAACATATTCACATATCGCAACTCAATGAAATGAGGTAATCATTCCTTCTGTTCTGGATCGGGGGAACACGCTCAGCTTTATAGTTTATGTTATGTTTTTGAAATATTATATTGTTCTTGGGTTTTTAAAACTATTTTTTCAATATTTAAGTTTAAAGGATTTAGTTGAAAAATAAGGAAAATATATTAAATACTTTTTAAAATATCATTCTTTTTATAATTGAATATAGTGAAAAACGAAAGTACCAAAAATGTATGGCTATTATAAAGCAGGAGGTTATCCATAATAATTAAGTTATGAAAATCCATTTTATTATTTATATGTACAGGTAAATATGTATTTTATTATTTATATGTACATGTAAATATGTTGTTCATCTTCAATTATATGTACAAAGGATGAGAATGATGTTGATGCTGGTTGCTTAATCTAATTAAGATTATTGAAAAAATTTGAAAAAAAAAAGTGAGATCAAATAAACATTCTTAGAAATATGATTTTTAGAATTGAATATAGAGGGAATGAATTTTTCTAGATTAGTATAGTTGTTAAAAGGGAAGAGGTCTTAAAAAGTAATTAAGTTATGTAAAGTTACATTTTACTTTAAGAAATTATTGCTCATCTTCAATCTTTTTTGTTATATAAATTTAACAAATTTGCTTGTGTTTGAAAGTGTTTTAATATTAGTTCTATTGATAGTCACTTTAAAATTGTTCATTTCCATTTTTAAAGTTTGAAAACAATTTTACTAAGGTAAACCATTATGATAAAAATAAAGTTTGAAAACAATTTTACTAAGGTAAACCATTATGATAAAAAAAAATTGTAGTATTTCAACTTGCACCTATATTATTCTCATTCTACTTTGTATGTTTAAACTTCAAAGTGATGCAAGATTTCACACCAAGTGTATTCCACTTGTGAAAAAAAATCATACATGCTTAGAAGGGAGCCAATGATAAATAACTAGCCACATAAAAACATGCAACTTAGAGGAAATTTGAATAGAGAAAACACTATGAATTTGATGAACCCACGTGTCCTCCAAATCGCACATTGAGGATAGGGGATAGCATCCATATAGTTAATTCAACCATCTACTTTTATGTTCCAATAGTTATGAAAAGACTTATTGTAACGTGCTCAACCCCCTAGGTGTTGCTAAGGAGATGGGGTATCAAAATTTTCCTCTTAATCATATTTTCTAAGCACTACTCTAAATCCAATTATGAGATTATAGATGCATCCAACTCGTCGAGAGTTTTCCAATGATTGTACTCGTACTCAATTTCGAGCTCTGAGAAAGAAGTTATGACCTTTTAAAGTTTCTTATGGTTTTTCATCTCTCCTGCTATGTGAATCTACCACATCATCATCTGTACAAGGAAGATATCAGCTACCATTATGTCCACGTTATGCATCCAACTTGTCAAGATTTTTCCAATGATTATACTCATACTCAATTTCGAGATCTGAGAAAGAAGTTTTGGCCTTTTAAAGTTTCTTATGGCTTTTCATCTCTCCTACCATGTGAATCTACCACATCATTATCTGTACAAGGAAGATATCAGCTACCATTATGTCCACGTTACTCAATGTACAATCCACTTCACACACATACACTAGGTTCATGTTTTCCAAGGCATATCGCGTCGTTGAAGATACCTCTAATGCAACTTCTCACACACTAGAACATTTTCCCCTGTGCAATAGCTTTATAACATCCACACAAATTTTCTCTTTGCAACATATCACACCCAAGAGTTTTTATGGTGCAACGTATCACACACCTCAAAATATTCTCCTCCTATGACTTATCTCTTTATCGTGTTCGTGTTACAGTAAAACTTCATTTCGTGCGATATATCGCACAAAACTATTTTTCATTTTACGTTATGAATGTTTCCTTCATCGACCTTTCCTTTGTCTTTCCTTCCATCTTTCCTTCTTTCTTTGTCTTTTCCTACTTATCGTGTTTTCCTCAAACTTTATATCACACATAAAAAAAAACATCTTCTCGTGCAACATATCGCACTTTGGATGACCTTCTCTCTTCCGATGAAAACTCTCCCTTGTCACATTCCTTTAAATATTCTTCCATTTGGATGTATCGCACTAAGAATTTCTTCATGTGATCCATTGTGTCAAGATAAAGTTTTCTTTTCCGCGACAAGGTATTTTCCTCCTGTATCAACCAAAAACTTTGTTTATGTGGTGCATCGCACAAAGTTTATCTTCCTGCGATATGGCATATTCTCTAATTTTTGATGTCCTTCCTTATCTCTTTCTTGGCATTTTCATTGTATCGCACATAGATTTTCTTAATGTCATACATGTTGTATCACATGAAGTTTATCTTAGTGCAATACACACCATATTGCATGAATATAAACTTCATGCCATATATAACTTTTTTCTAAATTCTCCCTTAGAAGAATTCTCAAAAAGTTCCCAAGTCTTTCCCACTAGACTTAAATGTTTTCCCTAAGGAAGGAAACATTTCTTGTGGCCCTCCTTTTCCCATATTAAGGAAATGAATTGGGTTAGCTCTGTATTTCTTCACTAAAACTTGAATGGAAAAAAATCCTTGATGTTTTAAGTTCCTTTATGAATGAAGGAGAGCATCAACTATTATTGAATTCATTGCATGTACCTCCAAGGAAAACAATAATTTTTTTTTCTTGTAATCATGTACTATGAGCAATTTGATATAACCTTCTAATAGCACATAATCTCATACATTTCAGGCTCAAGGGTAATACCCAGAAGAGGATCATCAAGATGAAAGAAAAAATCTATTAATTAATTATCAAAATCAGTCATACATAACATAAATGAAAGAACTTTGTTATTATTTTGAAAGAGAACCAAAGAGCTCTATTCTGATTAGCTTATTCAGTGCATTGCATGTACCTCAAAGGAAAACAATAGTTGTTTTTCTTCTAATGATATACTATGAGCAATTAGATATTACCTTATAATAGCACGTAATCTCATACATTCCAGGCTCAAGGATAACACCCATAAGAGGATCATCAAGATGAAAGAAGAAATCTATTAATTACCTATCAAAATCAATCATACATAATATAAATGAAAACACTTTGTTATTAGTTTGAAAGAGTACCAAAGAGCTCTATTATGACTATCTTATTTAACTGAAAATATACCATGTTACAATAGTTCATTGTTGATATAGAGGATGTGGGGAGACATCCCCATCACAAGTACAATATTAACAAATTTCTAAACTTTTAGGACCCAAGTTTAGTCTAGGTTGTAGCTTAAAACTGATCAATTACTCGACCAATAACATAGCGAGCATAATTATAATGATTAAAATAGCCACACTAAATTGAAAACAATTATGTACTATACCTTTCCAAATCTTAGCGCTAAAACCATCTCGTCTACATCGTCTATGCATATTAAAACTAGGACACTCCATCAATTCCCCTTACATGAACACTAATACATGGTTTTGTATTAAAACTGGGACACTCCCCAATTCCACTTACATGAACCCTAAGACATGGTTTTCTTATTAATTACCGTTTAGATTACAAAGGAGAATCATAATTAGCAAAACTATTGGGGAAGAATGTCAAATACCATTCACTAGAGTACATTGAACCATAACACTCACTTGCTAACTCCTCAACAAAAATATTTATATCATTAAATCCTAGGCTATAACGAGAGTGGAATCTACTCAATTCAAGCATCCTACCAAATATTCATTTTATAACACTTATTATAGAAACTAGACACATAACTTTCATATGTTTCCTATAATTACTCTTAAAACGGAGTTTTCATTCGACTTTATTATAAAGATGCATATATTCTCTCAATCATTCAAATCTATATATATATATATAAGCACATTAGTTAGCCAATAATATGTATGAGGGAACTTTTTTTATTCAAACTTGATACTCAAACCAATTGACCAAGGGTGATCAATTTTCCAACCAACCATAGGCACATATGTAGTTTGTCTATCTTCATGTAACCACCTACCTAGCAATGCCATGATACCAAAAGGGAGCATTTAAGAAAATATTATCCATTATGGACAAATGGAATCCTCTTAAAGAGATAACCTCATAGGAAAATGCCTCTCTTGACTCTCAAGATCACCTCGAATTTTAGGTTCCCCATCTGTTGGCTCTGTACAACATAAGAGAATTCTCTCTTAACTACCACATTGTCCCTCAATCTTAAATCCTCTCTCTAGTTCCTTCACACACACCTAAAAAGGCCCTGAGCTCATTTCCATACACTCGAACAATTTAGGTATCTTCCCACATGAACTATGATATTGCACCACAAGAAATTTTGATTGGTTAAACTCAACAAGTAGCTCAGTATGTGTCTCCACTCTTATTTCTCCTTTGCATGTATATGCTCATTTCCTCTCATGAACATGACTACTTCTTGTGCACCCACATGCATAGATATCTCCTCTCTCCATCCATGCAACCACCCCTTCAATTCTTGGGCACAATTTTCAATGGAGAATTTTCTAGCATGTGATTTGACCACACCCCTCCTCATAGTACTTATCCCATTCATACCATAATTGTGGATATTTTTCAAAAGTCAATTGGCTTCAAAAATACTTTGGAAAATGTTGTTAGGGATTTTTAGGCATGTCAAACCCCTAATTCCCCCCTCACTTTTCCCCACTCATGGTATCATGGTAACTATAGGCGCTCATTCCTCAGTTAGTTGTTTGACATATTTATTAATAAAAATAGAATACATATATAATGTTTTGATTTATCTTATTTAACTTGGGAGGATAATAAAATATTCATGCGGACATAAGAAACACTAAACATCAATGATTGTAATTTATATGGGGAATGAAAATGGGGATGCTACAATCTCGTCCCTGTTGAATGAACACCATCCTCAATGTTCACACCATCTCAAGTGTCCTCACGAGTTGTAGCAGTACACCATGCTTGGTGTTCTCATTTACTACAACAACATCTCAATGTCTTCACTCTTCATCTTACACTAGAATCATCATCCTCTTTAAATATTACATGCGCTGTCATTTTTCTTCATTTCTTGGGACACCTCGAGACTTCTGGTATTAAAACATATGCCTACAACCATTATCAAGTGATCATGCATATTAGAAGCTTTGTTATGCATAAGTCTTCCATTGATGTTCATAATGTTAGTTAGAGTAAATATTTAAACAAAATGCGTATCTATATGATCATGGATCTGCATCCATGTGGCTTACATGGATAGAAATCGTCTCATAATCTCTTGGACATACTCAAACCAATTGACCGAGGATGATCGATTTTCCACCCAACCGTAGGAACATATGTAGTTTCTTTGTATACATGTAGCCACCCAACTAGAAATACCATGATACAAAAAGGGAGAATTTAAGAAAATATTGTCCATTATGGACAAATGGAAACCTTTTCAAGAGATAACCTCATAGAAAAACTCCTCTCCCGACTCTCGGGATCACCTCGAATTATAGGTGCCCCCTCTATTGGTTGTGTACAACACAAGATAATTCTCCATTCACTACCACATTGTCCCTCAAGCTTATCCTCTCTCTATATCCTTCACACTCACCTAACAAGTCCATGAACTCATTGTCGCAAACTGGATATCTTCACACACAAACTATGATGTTGCATCACAAAAACTTTTGATTGGTTAAACTCAACAACCAACTCAATATGTGTCTTTACCTATAGATACTCATTTCTTCTCATGAACATGAATACTTCTCATACACCCACATGCACATATATTTGTTCTCCATCCATGCACCCACCCCTTTAATTCCTAAGAACAATTTTTAATGGAGAAGTTTCTAGAATCTGACTTGACCACACCCCTCCTCATAGTACTTATCCCATTCCTATCATAATTGTAGATATTTTTCAAAAGTCATTTGGCTTCAAAATGTTTTTGGGAAAGGTTGCAAGGGATTGTTAGGAATGTCAAACCCCTTATTTCCCCTCACTATTCCCCACTCATGATATCATGGTCACTATAGGAATTCTATTAATAAAAATAGAATACAAATATAATGTTTTGATTTGTCTTATTGAACTTAGCATGATAATGAAATATGCATGCGGACATAAGAAACACTAAACATCAATTATTACAATTTATATTGGGGATAAAAATGGGGATGTTACAATCACTTCCCCGTTGAAGGAACGCCATCCTCGGTGTTCACACTATCCCAAGTGTCCTCTTGAGTTGTAACAATAAACCATGCTTTCTATTCTCGTTTAGAACAACAACATCACAATGTCTTCACTCTTCATCCTGCACTAGAATCATCATCTTCTTTATATAACCCATCCATTGTCATTTTTCTTCATTGTGTGGGCCACCTTCAAACTTCTGGTATTCGAACATATTCCTACAACCATTATTAAGTGATCATGCATATTAGAACCTTTAATATGCATAATTCTTCCATTGATGTTCATAATGCTAGTTAGAGTAAATATTTAAACAAAATGCTTATGTATATGATCATGGATCCGCATCCATGTGTCTTCCATGGATAAAAATAATCTCACTATTCCCTTGGACATACCCAATGTGCTCATGATCCCATCTGAAATATTATTTACTGAAGCCTCCTCTTCCTTGCAATCACTTTTCTTTCGGGCTTAGGGATCCCCTTCTTTGTTACATAGTCCCTCAAGAAATTCATCATTTTCAAAGGCTTCCTCACAACGGAAGAGTATTGAGACTTATAGAGTCTTACAACCAAGGAATACCCTAAACCACTCCAACATAGCATAGCTCATCACAACGGAGATCATGACATAGCATACGATTCTTGTGTCCTAGTAGTAGCCTCTTCTGTTTTCTTTCCATCTCAATGAACATCATTCGTCCTTCCTAAATATATCCATTATCTCACCTTTCTAAATTACATACAATTAGAATGAGATATCATTATAGGAATTTCAATCGAAATCTTTTTAAATTTTCTTTCACAAAGATATCAGGTTCCACTTATCTATTATCAATTATTCTTGATAAAGAAATAAAAAAATTTAAAATTATTCTTGATAAAGAATTCAAATTTTTAAAGTATGAGGTTCCTCCTCATAGCATTTGACTCTCGCTATAGTAGTTTTCAGTATTCCTTATGGGATTACATTCCTTCCATATCCAAGACTATTTTACCTAAAATACATATGACCTATAAATTTCTTGTCATCTCTTAGTATGTCATACATATAATCTTTGCATTGCATAATTTTCAATAGCTTATACAAAACCTTGAAATTTCCAGACATCATGAGTTTCATCACTTTCCACTATCATCCATAACAAACAAAATGAAATGATTACACATTATGTGTGCATTACCAACACATTTAGTAGTAAATAATGAAATCAATTATTCAAGCCAAAATTGTTATGTCGATGATCACGTCCACTTGCAAACAACACATCCTTGCATTGATTTTCAAAATACCACATTTCTAGGTCATGTATTCCACCATGGTGAATTTATAAGGTCAATAAAAATCCTTGAGATATCATCCAATGATATCCCTAATACTTGATCAACCTTATGGACACCTCACTTTGTAGCCTCACATAACACCAAGTATGTATCCCTTCTCTACCAAGCAGTCCCTCATAAATCACCTCCTTATTACAAGTTCTCTTCAATGTTGGAAAGAGGGTTGTATTCCAAGGCCCAATTCAAGAAGGGGAACCATTGGACACTTGTATGGCACTATATCGTTTGCATATCCATCATTAGTATGGTATCCCATATGGCTTAGCTCTATTGGCATCCATCTTCATACATTCACTACATTCACTTATGCATACCAAATAACCATGCATTCCCTTAGTGCATCTACATAATTCATATCATGCATGTATCTATTCATTCATTCATTGTTAGTCAACTCAATCATGACATGCTTGTTCACAAAGGAATTGCAAATATTCTATTTGTCTTTCCATACTAGAAGTTTGTCCTTCTGTCATACTCCATTGAGGCATCCATGACATACATGCATTCACTTATTCTCTTATCAATAAAGATATAAATTATACTTGAAGGAATTCTTACCGAATTCCTTTCATATGACCTGTTATTATGACATGTCCAATTTCGTACCTATATGGCCCCAATCATCATTCTTAATGTTACTTTCCCAACTAACACAATTCTTAATGTTACTTGCCCAGCTAACACTTCTTAGGAGCTCACATGCTCCCTCATCGATGTTTCGACAAGTATCCTCTTGTATTTTTACTCTACACGAGGTTGTCCACCATAGGTAACTACACCATCATCATCTTTAATTTTTCCTTCACACACAATCATACTCCACATAATATCATCTACCATGCCATTCATAATGTACATGCTACACCACATTAAAATCATCAAGCATTATCATATTATGCCCTATCAAATATGTATGCATTCTAGCAATCATTTCTCAACATGTTTATTGGTGAAAATTATTTTTAACTATTTTATGTGCTTCTAATTAACATCGCACAAATTTTCTACGATGAAGTAGGGGAACCACATCCCATGTTTGGTTCTTCATGAGAAACTATACACCTCCTCCATGGAGACCTCCAAATATGGATTTATTATTTCTTCTACATAATAATGTGGATCTAAATAAATGACCATTTAACAATGGAGAGGAATCAGGGGCTCTATAGCATTGAGCTCTTGTGGATTACCATAAACCTGTCAACACGTCCTCTATGGATTAGCAAGATCACCAACTAGATTACATGTTGCGTGAAGAGTTTTTTGTGACCAAAATGGTCTAGGTGTCATATCTAAAATAACATATTCATCAATGTCACTTTATTCCCCATCATATGAATTCTAAATTTATTTTTCAAGTGAAGAGACACCGATGAGATGTCAATCAACAAGAACTAGCACATCTGCAACAAGTATTTCTTCAATTGCATGTAAGGGGCCTTCTTCGAATTTAACACTTTTTTTGAATGAAAATATATTCAATGAAAGGATTCAACAACATGTACCCCTTAAAATAATTAGGATAACCCAAAAATATGTGCTCTTGATTTTCGGGTTTTGAAGCTTTCCTCTTCTCTGAATGCATGTGTGCCCATGCACGAGATCCAAATATCTGAAAGTGGGTGACTTCCAATTTATTACTGCTCCAAGCCTAGAATGGAGTGACTCCCTTCAAATATTTAGGAGGAACTCTATTTTGCATGTAGGTTGCACAATTAATATATTCAACCCATATCTTTGGAGCTAGAGATTTGGATTGCAACATGTAGTTGGACATTTCCTTTAAAGATCTATTCTTCTTCTCAACAACTCTTTTTTGATATGGAGTATATATAATTGTATGTTGCAACTCAATATCTAGTTATGTACATATATTATAGATATAATTGTTCACATACCCCTCCCCTTTATATGTACATGGGATCTTGATCCCCTTCCTTGAATTCATCTCTCCAAGTGCTCTGAAGTATTTGAGATACTCAAACACTTCATATTGTTTCTTGAGAAAATGCACCCGTGCGTACCTTGACAACCATCAATAAGGGTCGACACATACTTGGCCTTTCTCATGGATTGGTGAGGGAATGGACCCATGAAATCACTATGAAAAATATAAAGGAATGAAGAGCCCCTCAGTGCCTCACCCTTCTCAAATTTATCTTCTGTATGTTTTTGAAGTATCCATCACTGGCAAACTCCACTGGAAAAAATTATATCTAATAAACTTGTCACCATACCCTGCTTGCTAAGTTGTTGTAAGAAGTCATAATTGAGGTGAAAAAATCTCGCATTCGTTAAACTAATAAATTAATTAACATGTTTTAGTTGTACAACATAAGGATATTTAGGAATGAATTGGGAAAAATCATACAACTTGGATTGGCGATGTGCTTCCCAACTGCAACCTTTCATCCATTAGAAATATCATAAATCACTACTGAGTCCATAGTGAATTGCACTCTTCTTTTGGTACCTGAATATGTTATATGATATATGGAAACTAAATTTATGGATAGGGAGGGTATATGAAACACATTCTGAAAATTTCCATGCTCTAAATCAATTCTTCCTTTCCCACATACCTTAACATGTGTATCATCTCTCATTAAAATGGAAGGACTGGTGCATGGCTCCAAAGATATGAAGGAATAATGTGAGGAGGCCATATGATTAGATGATACTGAATCAAGAATCCATGTGGATAATTGTTATCAACCAAGAATCTTGAAAAACATAAAAATCCAATTAATATAGTCCAGTTCGAGGGGGAAACCTCCTCTTACAATATATCCAATTCGTAAGACAATATATGATGATCCTAAAACTAGGATCCTTGGCATAAATATAGGAGAAAAAGGGTAAAATTATAATGAAACGGTACAAATAAAGGCTCTATCCGACCTTGTAATATAAAAAATAAAATAATAATGAATGCTTATTAGGGCCTTACCATAGG
Source organism: Picea sitchensis (assembly GCA_010110895.2). NCBI lineage: Eukaryota > Viridiplantae > Streptophyta > Pinopsida > Pinales > Pinaceae > Picea > Picea sitchensis. Next base: position 7,555 of record SNQJ01S0138169.1, on the reverse strand, counting down.
GACCCAAGGGCCTTAATATAGACCCCTTGTTTAAAAAGGATTTTCCGTCAAAGATAGTAATTGAGGGTGTTTCTTCACAAACTGCTCATTTTCTCATGTAGCTTCTTCTAGAGGCATATTCTTCCACTTCATTAGGTACTCCATAATGGTTCTATTACGAAAATATAGAGAAAATTGATCTATAACTTTTTCTACTTCAAGAATAAACTTCCCTTCTTCATCTAATTCTCGAAGTTCTATTTTCACTGACATAGTTTATCCCAAAACATTTTCTAGGAAAGGTACGTGAAAATAATTAGGAATGATTGTAACTACCCCAATCATTACGACTACAAGCGAAGCAAAAAGTGCCAAATTTTTTTTTGTTTTTAGGCAGGAAGTCAACGACGACAACAGTTGAACCACATAATCTGACATCGAACACCATGTCGTAGATTAGGAAACATACAACAATGAATCAACACAATAGAACATCTAGAAACTGGGCGAAACATGCAAAAATCAAAGACAGATAGAAACGACTACCCACCCGACACAAACATGACATTGCCTACAAGCTAAAGGATAACATCCACAATCCCGACACAACGACCTTGATGACCAGTAACCAGAAACCCATATGGTACACAAAACCCAACGCATGAAGGCGTTACAACCGAAGCACCAACAACAACTACAACGAAAAACACCCACAATGGGAAGCACAGACTCCGGCCAAGTTATCATTCACCTCTATCCATTAGGGCGTGCAATGATCCCCTCATCAGGAATCATGTTGTATCAAGGTGATAGGCGTGACAAAAACTGTGGCACAACAACATAACTGGACCATCAACACCAGCTAAATTCAACATGCTAGGAGCTCAATGGACTATATAAACACCCGACGACTAACCCTAGCACCCAAATCGACAAGTTGATAAGACGACTATGACATTCGTACGACGTAATAATTTCCTTGTGTAACAAAATCAATCTGTAAATTAATTAAAGGACGTTGGTATCCATAGAAGAAATTCTCCCTCGAGAATCCATTCTACAATAATTCTTTATTATTTAATTAATATTTTAATTACATAAAGGTCTCACTACCCTTGTCATTTACTAACATGAAGTTCCTTGTAGACTATGTTAACTCCCTCAACCCGATCATTACCCTACCCAAACATACAAGCCTTAGATCAAGATAGTTGACATATCCACAATGTAGTTTATCAAATCTAGGTTTAACCATGACCATGTAGTCTAACTCTAATATATGTCTAAGAATAGTTGGCTAGATAGCATTTCTCTTGTGGTCTATAAAAATCCACATTGCTATCTAATAAAATCACTATCAAAAGATGTCAAAAAAATCAACAAAGCTATCTAAATAAATGAATGATGTAGTTGTCTAAGATGAATAAGATTCCCTCATCAAGAAATAATTTATCACAAAAATGGTTGTTCATTATAAGCTATAATATTGTTGCCTTATTATTATACAGAATACCTATAATAAAATGTTGTCAATATAATTATAATAACTATCACGTTGTCATACAATCATTGTTGTCATATTAACAAGATTACTGTCAACATATTAAATCTGTCATGAACGCAGTTACCATTACAAGTAAATCGCTATTCCTAATATTAAATATCACATGATTCCGACCAAAAACTCAAAAGATAGAACATTTAGCCAACACCAAAAATAAACTCAATTTTGAAAGTGCTAGGATCGAATCTTTTTTTTTCAAGTGACATTTTTGTTTTTATTAGCGTTTTACGGTTATTTTTTGATGCGTACATATGTTAACCACGTAGATAAATTAGTGCATCTATGTCAAAAATTCTAAGATCCCATTTTAACCAGCACGCGACATTATCCATTGTGTTCTAAATCCAATAAAACTCTGGCATACATTATATATCTAGAATGTGAAGGAGCAACTTGCTATCATTATTATATTCGTAGGGTATAATAAAGATGTGTACTACATCACTATCATAAATAACATAGATATCAATTTTTAAATACATTCATTATGACAGCATAATAAATATCTATGACACATCACAAACCATATTGTTGAGATATCTTAAATCAAATCATTGTGACATCGTAAACAAACGCACTATCAAAACATTAAAAATTATTCACCATGATAGGAAATGAATGGTTGGGATACATTAAAAGGGAATGCAGATATATATAAATAAAAATGAAATGAAATCATTGTCACAATATAGTCGTCTAGATCCCAGGGGATGCGTTGCCACAGGAAGTATGAAATCGCTTACCCACATATTAAGAATGTTGTCAGTGCATTAAAACGCAACCAGGGTACGTGTAAAACTCAGAGTAAGTTAAATGATGATGCTAGAAGGTAATAAATAGGTGAATAAATATATGGAATGTTGTTAGTAAATATCCCTAGATTGTTGTCAATTAATTCATGGAAACGTTGTTTGTAAAGATCATGGATACACTGTCATTTAAACAATGTTATTATGTCTACATAAGTCGAATGGAATGGATTTGAAGGTGTTAGGAAAATGGTTGGGTAGATACTGACTATGGATAAAATCGTGGGGAGTGACTGCGTGGAAGTCCGGTTGAGTAGAACAATGGATATGTATGAAAATCGCAGGGCATAAACAAGTGGTGCAGATGAAGCATTGTCAAGATAAAAATAGGAGATACATAGCATCAAGCACAAGCATACCCACACAAAAATAGATTCATTGTCAACAAAATAATAAGCACCTTCTATTCATATTGTTGTCATCAATAATATAAGCACCCCAACAACAAGAAAAAATAATCGATTTGGGTGAAAACGAATGGGTAAAACGAGCTTGAGTAAAACAAATCATCTGGTCACACCATGGATATTTTAACAGATAAAAAAAATGAAATAACAGTGGGCACAATAAAATTTGGATCAAAGTTAACAAGAACGGTTCTATCACTCCCCCATTTACATATAAAAAATGCCCCCATTTACCCAACAAATGCACAGTAAAAATGCTACCCCTTTACACAGTAAATACATAGGCAATCAAGGTAAATTTTCGTTGTTATTCAAGGCATAAATTTATTTTCATTCAAGTGTAAAAACATAGCCAATAAGTACATTAAAAATATCTCAATAACATATTAATAACGTTGATATTTTACCAATCAAGAGCTAGGAACTTTCATTAAAATCACAACGAATAAAATGCCATCCAAAAATGCATAGGTGATATTAAAAACGCAGAGAGTATTAAGTTGTTCGCAGAGAGAAATGATAAACAAAACATAGAGATGATCAATCGCAAGAAGGCACAAGACATTCATTCAGCCATGAATCAATCAACGAAGAAGATGTAAGGGTAGATGGTTGGGTAACTTTATCCTTCGCTCATTATCCAAGCACAGAAAAGAAGGGAATTAGAATCTATAGGTCTATTAACACCGAAGTGTCGACCATCGATTCAGCTCCTAGCCAACTGCTTAGGAATGGAATGATAATTTAGGGATAAGGATGGAATATAAAGAACAATCTCTTCATAATAATAATTAAAAAAAAAACAGAACAGACATAATAATCAGGGATTGGGTTGCCAAGGAAATCAATTCAAAAGCAACGAGCGTAAAGCTATGATGACTTTAAGTTATTGATTAAAAACATTGAGTAAAAAAAATTTCTTTACACAATAGAAGTACAATAATGAAAGTGCAAGAAAAATAATAATCTACCATTTAAATAAACACATGCGTACCATAGCCCAAGGCGACAACTCCGAGCCATTGTCCCGTGTGCGCTCCATCCATCTCCTGCTTGCTGACCGATGTGACTTCATTGGTACCTCCCAGCCAGTGATAGGGGTAGTCTTCTTCCCCTTGAGCCCCCCGAGCTGCAAAGGGGCCGCACACACTAAACCAAAGAACAACTAGCACCCAACTCACCTCGCAAGGTCGTGCTACCACTCGTTACCTGAGATGGATATCCCAATTCCCACAAGATAAGTTAGTCAAGACAAAAATTCACCAGCGTAACGTTACACATAAATATGAGATCCATACTCCTCCTCCTCCATCCTTTTTATATAGTTTTTAAGTGATTTATTTCCTAAATTCTCAATTAATTTCTTTTACATTATTTTAACAAAAAAAAAACCTCCCTCGTACACATGTCACCCATCCCCCTAGTTGCACCAGAAATTAATTTCATTAATTTCATTAATTATTCCTATTTCCCTCACCCACCAAAAAGCACTCCTAAAAATACTCCCCCAGGTGATCTTGTGGGAGACTAAGGGCCTCTAAGGAATAAGTCCCCTTCCTTATTGTGCACCCCTTATAATCATCATGAGAAACTGTCACAGTCTTCCTCACGACATCATGGGTCTTATCGAACTAGGTAATCGTTAACCTATAGTTCGAGCCACAACAGGAGTGTTGGTAGGTTGTGGCAGGGCTATTGTCCATACCTCTCCATCAATATCTCTGGTTTTCATGTGTGACCCCTCTACTCCACATGTGAGTCTTGTCGGCAAGCTATCGTTAGCCCCAATAGTGCACTCCCTGAATCGATCTGTAGTCCAAGGGGTTTCATCGATGCCTCTGCATCCTCGAGGTCCAAAGTCTTGCACACTTAGGAGAACCCAGTCAATAGGACATTTCTATGTCAATATAGAAAAATAACATATCATTGTATCATAATGCCTCATAATGATAATCAAATGCCCAAGAGCATAATAATCTGGATCACTTGCAAGCAAGTGTCCTTAAAGAATTAGTTCGCTCAGTGCGCGCAAGAGCGAGATGCTACATACACCCCCTCTTGGTATAAAATTCATCCCGGATTTTCACAATATATAAGTGTTGAAATAATGTGCATCACAGTATCACAAGTCGATCTATCAAAAAAAAATGGAAACTGCTGGCGCAAATCATATGCGTCCTCCCAGGTCACCGAGTGCAGACTATAGTTGTCCCACTAGACCTTGACCTAATCTATTGTTCGACGTCGTAGTTGTCTAATGCTATGATCCAGGAAACAAATCGACTCAATCGTGACTGCACCCTCGTCAGATACCTACAAGGAAATCATGTCAATAATATATGTCGGATCGCTAATATAATGTCTCAAAACAGATACGTGAAAAACATCGTGCATACGCCTCAAAGAATCAGGAAAGGCTAGTTGATAGGCCACGGGCCCCTTCCTTTCCACAATATCAAAGGGTCCCATGAACCTAGGAAAGAGTTTAGCACCCTTTCCAAACTTGATCGAATTCGTATTTGGTTTCACCGGCAAGAAGATTCGATCACCAACTTCGTAACTACGGTCGACAGGGTGCACATTAGCATAACTCTTCTTTCTATTTGGTGCTTCTTTGATCCTTTGTATTAAAGTTTGAATTTTTTCTTCCATTACTTGGATCGATTCCGGTCCCACTAGGACCCTATCCTCAAGCCGATCCCAACTCAGGCATCCAACATGGTCACCTGTAGAGAAACTCGAAAGGCACCATCTTAATGGTACCTAATAACTGTTGTTATATGCGAATTCTATCAGTGGAAAGAATTCCTCCCAACACTTTTTTTGGTCCATCACGTACATGCGCAACATGTCCTCGAAGATTTGGTTTTTTCATTCGGTCCACTTGTATGTCTCCAGGTGATGCATAGTACGGAAGTTAAGTTGGGTTCCCAATGCCTCTTGGAGGCTAGTCCACAATCATCCCGTAAACACTGTTCCTCAATCGGAGATAATCCTCTTAGGCATTCCATGTAGCCCCACAATCTCACTAATGAAAACTATAGCTATGTTAGGTGCTTGATACCTCGTACACATAGGAATAAAATGAGCACTCTTTGTCATAGTTTCAACTACCTCCAAATCGAGTCATATCTTCTTACCGTCACTGGCAATCCAAAAATGAAATCCATCGAAATGACCTCCCATTTCTATTCCGTAAAAACATGTGCCTGTAGTAATCTCGCTAGATTTCTATGTTCAGCCTTCACTAGCTGAAACCTAGACATCTAGCCACATAGTTGACTATGTCTGCCTTCAATCCCTTCTAGAAGAATAAGGGTTTTAAGGTCTACCCTCATCTTCGTGACTCCAAGATGAGCCATATACACTGCCCTATGAGCCTCATTTAGGATCAAACTCCTCAACGTGTCGTTCGGAGGTATGCAAATTCGACTTATAAATATCAATTATCCGTTGTTTTCCATAGTAATCCTACAATTTTTGGTACCATCATTGTGTTTTGTCCAATAAAATCCTTGACCTCTTGTAGCAGTCATCATTGCGTTGTAAAGTTATAATATTTTCACGTAGATTTGTCTGAAGAGGCATCAATGAAAATATGTGTGATCTCTGACTCAACGCAGCAGCCACTTTGTTCAATGTTTCCTCTAAGTAAGTAATCTCGAGGTCATACTTGTTGATCAATTCCGACCAACGTCGTTGTCGTGCGTTCAAGTCTCTTTGCGTAAAGATGTGTTGTAGTCCACAATGGTCCGTTTAGTTCAAAATTCCATCCAATAAGGTAGTGCCTCAAAACTCTCAAGGCATAAACAATGGCTAACAAACTCCAAATCATGTGTCACATAGTTCTCCTCATGCCTTCTAAAATTTCTCGAGATGTAAGTGATAACCCAATCGTCTTGCATCAAGACTCTGCCTAAGCCTTCTTTGGATGCGTCAGTTCATACCAAGAAGTCCACATCCATGTGACGGATCTTTAGTATCGGTGTTGTTTCCAACAACTCTTTGAGCCTCCAAAAGGTTTTCACGCATTTCACGGTCCAAACAAACTTCTTGTTCTTCTTCTGCAATTCCATGATCAGATTTGCTATCTTCAAAAATCCCTTGATGAACCGTCGATAGTATCCTACTAAACCCATGAAGCTACAAACTTCTAGGACATTGATCGATGCAGGACATTTCATAATATACTCGACCTTTGTTGGATCCATGATGATACCTTTGTCGGAGATGACACGCCCTAAGTAGTGAATATCTGATTGATAAAATGAACATTTAGAAAATTTCCCATACAATTTGTTCTCTCGCAGACACTGTAGTACCAAGTGCAAGTTCTCATAATGCTCCTCCATCGTTCAAGAGGAAATCAAAATATCATCAATGAATACTTGGATGAACTTGTCCAAGTACTCGTGGAACAACCTGTTCATCAAACTCATAAATACCCCTCGTGCATTCGTAAGTCCAAACGGTAAAATACTAAACTCGTAATGTCCAAACCTCGTCTTAAATGCGTTCTTAGGGAAGTCATCCTCCTTGATCCATAAATGGTGATACCCTGATCTCAAGTCGATCTTTGAAAACACTTTCGCACACTTCATCTAATAAAAAAGATCATCAATCCTTGGCAACAGATATTGATTCTTGATCGTTTCCTTGTTCAATTGACGGTAGTGAATGCAGAGTCTCCATGACCCATCCTTATTTCGTATGAATATAACAGACACACCCCACAATGACACACTAGGATGTATTAGTCCAAGTTCGAGCAACTCATTCAGTTGCATTCTCAACTC
>SNQJ01S0138168.1:9416-28668 GCA_010110895.2 Picea sitchensis | reverse complement strand
CTAAGACAACTAAGAGGGGGGGGGGGTGAATCAGTTGTTACTATGCTTAAACAATTTTATTCCTATTGAAATATTATTAATGTTATCCAAGTGATCATCAGGATTATGAAAGTCATGAACAACAAGAATAGTTAAAATCAATCACACATATGATATAAACAGAGACAAATATTCGTGAGGAAACCCATAAAAGGAGAAAACCTACTCTTCTTAGAATGATAGGCAGTCTTTTAGGTTATGTACATCATCAATCTTTGAGCACCAACTCAAAATGAGGGTAAAAACTCTTCATTAACAAGCTGCAACTTGTATAGAGAACCAACCCTCTGGTTTCTCTAGCACCCACTAGAAGGAAGCACCAACTCCCTAAGTGTTCCAGCACCAACTAGATGGAAGCACAAACTTCTAGTCACATAGGAACCAACCTGTATAACAGAGAACAATGGTTCTCCCTTGCACCACCCTACCACCCTCATTTTTCTTGCTGCAACCAAATGGAAGCTACAACTCCCTGTGTTCAAGCACCCACTTGAAACTCTAAGAACAACAATCCTCCCTAGTACCACCCTACCACCCTGATTTTAAATCTTTGCTTGCTGAAATTTATTACAGTGATACAGTATTTATCAATGGCTTACTAGTCTCATCACTGTTTTTCTACACTGATCTACTTTGCATGCATCAATGTCTTCTTGCTTGCATATTTTTGCGCTTAAGTTCTCGTATAGTCAGTTGTTTTCACCATTTCTTCTCTGTCCAACTTATGTTCTTCATCTCTGCATTTTCTCCCTTAGTTCATGTTGTAAGACTTCATTGCTTACAGTTTGACTATTTTTTATAGAAAAACAACAATCTTCCTCTGTCATGGCATCTTTCTTTTATTCATTCCCTTGTCATTCGTTATTCACTGAATCTCCAACGCCCATGTTGAGAATCTCAGAGTTCTCAAGAGCCATGATTCCAACGCCCCAGAACAATGATTCAGTTAGTGTAACTGATTCTAACTGATCAAGAAACAACGAAGTGAAACAACAACCCTTCAATCAGATTTCATTTGATCAGCGTTGTTTGATTATACACGCATATTCGTTTTTATTTTTTCAATGCGTAACCTCCGATCTTGAGCCTAACAGTGCTAGCTCCTTCTCCTATCTTCTGTTGATTTGACCTTGGGTGATGATATCATGTGACCACACAATTGTGGGCACATCAAAAGGTGGTTTGAATCAAACTACTTTTTGCCCTGCAATTTACCTCGAGCCTCCACGTGTGCTTTCTCCACAACTGTGGTTTCGATTGCAGCCCGGTCAAGAAAAATTAAGACCCGATCATCTTCTGGCCCTGCAATTAAGAATGACCATTGATCTCCAATCCCTTGGAGATGCCACTCAATCAATGGTTGTTATTTGCCTTCCTTTCCTCCTTCCATGCACGATCCCAGATCTCCACGATCCATCGACACATATCTTCCTTTCAAATCAACGACTACAAGTGATTATGGCCTTCCGGTCTTCGATAGATTCAACTCTCAAGTGTCACTTTTCCCATATGACAATATTCTGAATTGGAAGATCTATTGACACCTGTCTCCCTGAATCTATGATCAGGATCTCCTCCACGAGTCCGGATTGTGGGACTTTCAATTCTCAAACTCTCGTTTCTTCCGTACGTCAATCTTTCGGAGTCGATGATCTACAGACACTTGTCTGAACATATAGGATGGTTTACACTTATCGTTTCACTGCTTAATCCGTCGGCTAGGACTTAATCAAGCATTGTGATGGATGGACACCATTTACTTCAGCACTTCATCTATTCTACTTACGCTATCCTTCCACTGTATTTTGAATATATATGATTTTAGGGGCTAATTTTCCATGTTTTTTCCCAAAAAAAAATTCACCATTTTCCATTTTTTCTAAAAACGATTCGCCCAAATTCCATAGAATAAAATTATTTTACCTTTAAAACCTCCAAAATTTTATATAAATTATATAAAATCCTTAGAAATTTGAATATTTTTACAAAAGTATCGCCAAACATTTTACATTTTACATATTAAGGACTAGTAAGATTATCCCATGTTTCTACATTTTAATATAAATTTCCCTCCTTAAAATCATCCCTAATTTTGATCAATGATTGAGAATGCATTTTGGCTCTCCGGGCTTTGGGGATTTCAAATCTAAAACTAAATTCTTGAAGTGAGATTTTTTCAGAGCGTAACCTCCTCACATCTTTAGACCCGAAACAAATGATTTTCTTTGGATCAAGATCTTAGATCAACGAATCGATATGTCTACGATGCATTTTTTCTTTCGATTAAATCCAATAGCTCTCCATCTTTTCTTATCCTATCCTTCCATTTAATTCGATCCAATGACTGATGAAAATCTGGGTGGTCAAGATCTCATATCTCAGTCATTTATTATCCTGTCCTTCCACTTAAGGTGGTCCAATGGTCATTGCATTTTCTCCAGATCCGATGGTCCTTATTCATTTCATATTTTCGGGCTTCGGGAAATTCGATTTTCAAGTTGTCAATTCTTCTGAAGTGAGATTCCCCGAATAGTAACCTCCTCGCAACTTTTGACGTGAACCAAATGTTTCTCTTCGATCATGTTCTTAGATCGATGGATCGATCTATATTCGGTGTTTCTCTTCTATCTTATTCTGTCCTTCCACTTAAAAGTGATCCAACAGTGGTGAAGACACTCGAATCAGATCAACGATCAAGGATGGTTGCGGAACCACAACTTGCACGTGATTTAACTCGTCACAAAAACTCCACAATTTGAAGTTGTGCGTTGTTGGTGAGTCAACCACAATCGTTGATCTTCGAGGCTATAAGATATGACGGTCCTGACTAATTGCGGGATTGGAAATAGCACGATATTTAATTCTCCTTTCGATCTCCGCAATCTATCCTTGTAGTTGATCTGGCGATTGTGCATTCAATAGTCATGACTTAATCCACCTTAATCTAATTGTTTCTTAGATCAACCACAATCGTCTATATTTGGGTTTATGATATCTCACGTTCTAGACCAACTGTGGGATTAGAACTAGCGAGTTGTTTAATTCTTCTTTCTCTCTCCACAATTCATCCTTGTCGTTGATCTGGCTCGCAAATTCGACAATCACGATCCTCCAACGGTCCTCAAGCCCATGGTCACTCATATGACCAACATTCGTAATATTACACAATCAACATGGTCAATTTCTTTATCGGATGGTTGTTGAGGCTTCTCATCCTGAGCTTATGCTTTTCCTTCCGAGCTTTGATCTCTGCATATTGTTCTCTTCTCCTCCTCAGCCTATGCTTTTCCTGTTTTCCATCGTCGTTGTTGTTCTTGTCATCAATGACAAGAACACTCTTCCTGTAAAAACATGCCAACAATATCCCCCTTTGGCATTGATGGCAACCTTGAAAGGTTGCACTATTCTTCTTAAACCTTGGACTGTAGGATCCATACCACACCTTTTCTCCCCCTTTGACATCAATTTCAAAGAAAACATGCTCCCCCTGAGCTATTGCAGTACTTTTTTGGAAGTATCATATATTCAACCAACACATACTCCCCCTGACAGGATGGACTCTCTTAGGTGAGAGAAGGGATGACACCCAGCTTCTGATGGAGATATTCAAATGGTGTCTTGTCTAGGGGTTTAGTAAAGATGTCTACAATTTGTTTTGTGGAAGGAATATAATTCAGCTAAACAACTTTGTTTGTAACGTGCTCTTTGAGAAAATTATACTTTATTGGTATATGCTTTATCTTTGAATGAAGAACAGGATTCTTCGAGAAACTAATGGAACTGGTGTTATCACAGTGAATTGGAATGGGATCAGTATAAGTTACCTTCAAATTTGCAAAAGTGTTTATCATCCATAAGATCTGAGTGCAGCAAGTAGCAGCAACAATGTACTATGCCTCTGTAGTTGATAATGAAATAGATCCATTCTTCTTACTAATCCATGCTACTAATGAATCACTTAAGAAGAATGCACCTCCACTGGTGCTCTTTCTTTCATACAAACAATTTTCCCAATCAACTTCTAAATATGCAGTTAATTGAAAATTCTGATTTCTAGGATACCAAATACCATAATTCATTGTACCCTTCAAATATTTGAATATCCTCTTGATAGCTACTAAATGAATTTGTTTAGGAGCATACTGATAACTACCTACCATTCCAACAACTTGCATTATATCAGGACGGGATGTTGTGATGTAGAAAAGACTGTCTATCATTGATCGATATGTTCTTTGATCAAAATCAAGTGAAATGCCATCTTTACTGAGCTTGCAACCAACCACCATAGGTGTGTTCACAGGTGTAGAATCTTCCATCTGAAACCTCTTTAACATATCTTTTAGAAAATTTTCATGAGAGATAAATATCCCTGCGGAACTCTGATTGATTCTTAAACCAAGAAAATATGACAGTTATCCTATCATGAACATCTCAAACTCAGTCTGCATTGAATTAGCAAACCACTAAACTGAAGGGTCATTAGTGCATCCAAAAATAATGTCATCTACATAAACCAAAACAACTAATAAATCATCACCTTTAGACTTAATGTATATATTACTCTCAACGGTACCTTTCTTGAACCCTTTGTCCTATAGAAATTTGTCCAGTCTATAATACCAGGATCGTGGTGCCTATTTCAGTCCATATAATGCCTATTTCAACTTACAAACATAGTTAGGATTATCTACCAATGAAAATCCTTCAGGTTTCTCCACATATACATATTCTTCTAGATCTCCATTAAGAAATGTTGACTTAGAATCCATCTGATATACTTTAAAGTTATTATGACATGCATAGGCAAGAAACATTATGATGGCTTCCAATCTCACCACTGGTGCAAAGGTTTCATCAAAATCTTTTCCTTCAGCTTGTGCATACCCCTTACAGACCAATCTGGCTTTATTCCTAACAATTTTTTCTTGTTCATTCATTTTGTTCTTAAACACCCATTTGGAGCCAATTACATTCTTATCTACAGGTCTAGGAACAATCTCCCAAGTATTGTTCTTGTGAATTTGATCGAGTTCCTCATTCATTGATTTTAACCAATTTACATCTTTACTGGCTCCATTAAAGTTCTTGGGTTCCACCATGGATATGAAGGCTATACGTGATTGATCAGTGTCTTTGATTATCCTTCTCCTTGTTTGTACACCTTTTTATTTCTCACCAATTATCTGACTTGCGGGATGATTCCTTTGAGTAATTTTGGAGGGAGGATTTGATGTTGTCTACTAATTTGAGTCTGCCTGAGTATTTGTATTTTCATCTGACTGAGAGTCTTCTCTTTTTTATTATTGGACCTGTTCATCTTCAACTTCAAATATATCCTCTGTTGTTGATTCACTACTGCTTACATCTCATACCGAGATTTCTTCATCAAATTTTATGTCAATACAATGAACCAGGTTATGCAGCCTCTTATTATAGCATATGTATCCTTTACTATTTGTAGCATACCCTAAAAATATACCTTCATCAACCCTGTCATCATATTTTCCAAGATTTTCATCATTGTTCTTGATATAGCACTTACTCCCAAAGACTTTAAAATGCTTGATTGAAGTTGGTCTTCCAAACCACAGTTCATAAGGAGTCTTGTCACTTTGTGGCCTAATATGAGCTTGTTAAGACTATGTACAGTTTTATGAATTTATTCTACCCAATATGTCTGAGAAATATTCTTTTCATTCATCATTGATCTTGTCATTTGTTGAACTGATCTATTCTGCCTCTCAACTACTCCATTTTGTTGTGGAGTCCTTGGAATAGTATACTCTCTTTTGATCCCATGTTTATCACAAAACTCTTTCAAGTCTCCTGAACTAAACTCTCCTCCTCTATTAGACCTTACTGCCTTCAATTGTTTTCGTGTTGGATTCTCAGTCAGAGCCTTAAACACTTTGAATTTTTCAAATGCGTCATATTTTTCTTTCAAAAAGGCAACCCATGTAAGTCTAGAATAATCATCAATAATCAACATGAAATAGTTTTATTTTTATGTACCTTCCTTCCTTGATGGTCCACATAAATCCATATGTACTAACTGAAGAAGTTTCTCTATTGATGCAAATTTCTTAGATTTAAACTGTTTCCGAGTAAGCTTTCCTATTTGGAAAGGTTTGCATACAGAATCATATGGATTTGATATATTTGGAAGATCTTTTACTACCCCACTACTTCTAAGTTTGATTATATGATCAAAGTTTAGGTGTCCACGTATCCTATGCCATAACCAACTTTCATCATACTTTGTGACATTCTTATTTTTCTTCTTTCAAAACATAGACATTGTTTTTTGTTCTTATGCCTTTTGCAATCAACTGTCCTAAATTCACAGATTGTATTTTACAATCTTTAGAAGTGAAGACAAGTTTACATCCTCTGTCACAAACTTGACTGACACTAAGTATATTATGTTTTAGACCATCTACAAACAACACATATTGAGCTTTCCCTTTGCCATTACTTAGAATTACCATTTCTTTACCTTTGATTTTTCCCGGTGCATCATTGCCAAAGGTTACATTTCCTGATTTGCTTTTACTTAGAGACAAAAAATTAATTTTGTCTCCAGTTATATGTTTGGAACATCCACTGTCAATATACCAGGGGTTCTTTTGTCTTTGAGATGAAAGGATTAGACGACATTTTTCACTATCTTTATTTTTCCATGTGTTGGCATTTCTATCTAAGGGTTTTATCCTTGGATCTTCTTTGTAATTCTTCAAATGGCAGTTTGCATCTTTGTGGCTGAAGTTATGACATTTATAGCATTCGAGCTCATTGTTCAATAGGTCAAAGTGATTGGTGCAATTTTGTCTACTCATTGGTTTTTTAGTTCTATGCTGCAAATATTGTTTATTTCTTGATCTCCTTAGTTGCATGTCTCTAAACTTAATTTGACAACTTGCAATCTTATGACCCAAATTAGAGCAGTAAAAAAAATAAACATGGAAGAAATTTTGGTACCTTAAGGATGGCCTCCTTATTGGAATTTGTTTCTCCACCTTCTGATATCTTTGTTTTTTATCAGGGATCATCTTGTCCTTATTAGATTTTGGTGGCAGAGTACTCACATGGTTTGATTGTCTATTGACTTGGAGCTTGATCATCTTTACTAGTTCTTTTCTTTCTGTATGTTTGTTGTTTGAACCACTTATATATCCTAAACTAGTCTTCAACAAAGGAGATCTTTGTTTTCTCAAAATGTGGTTTAGTTCTGCTGAGGCTTTAATGATTGGAAGATTTTGATGGTATAAGGCCTAAAAGTTCTATAGATCTTTTCTGACAGCCACTACTTCAGCTTCTAGAGCTTCACATCTCACCTTCTTCGCTGCTAATTGTTGTTTTAGAATATCTTCTATTTTTTTTGCTTCTTCTAATTCTACTATTAACAAAACAAAATATTCACTTGGTTCTTTACCATTCTTTTCAAACTACATCAACAATTGTTTTTGTTTTCTCTTCTTAAGTCTGATTCTGTCTATTTATTCCATAGCACTAATTAATTCACCTTCCATGTTAACCAAAACTTCTTAATCATTAACATCAATTAATGTTATTTTATCATCATAATACTCTTTGGCCATAAGCATAAAGTCATTAAACTTATCTTCACAAGAAGAATCACTATCTATGTCTCCTAGAGAGTCGTCATTGTTTACACATAAACTTTTATTTTTACCAAAGCTCTTGGATTTGTACTTATATTCACCTTCAGAGTTCTGGTCCTTCTTCTTGTGTGGACACTTAGATGCAAAGTGACCTGTATTTCCATAGTTAAAACATTTGAATGGAAACTTGCCTTGGTACTTTCCTGATCCTTTCTTAGTCTTCTCACAAATTTTTCTTCAATTCCATCAGGCTCAGAATCCTCAAACTTATCTACTTTAAATGATGCTTCTCTAGAGGTGGGTTTATCTTTAATAATCCTCATTTCATAAGCAGTTAGAGTTCCTATAATTTGATCAATAGACAAAGTGTTAAGATCATTCATTTTTTCTATTGTAGAAACTTTTGGATTAAATCTATTTGGTAGAGATATTAAAATTTTCTTAACTAAAGATGCATCTTCAATCTTCTCACCAATACACTTCATGGAATTCACAAGCTCCTCAACTCTTAAGAAATATTTATTAAATGTTTCATCCTCATTCATCTTTAGTTGTTCAAATTTCAATCTATATGTCTGAAGTTTGGCATATTTTACTTTCTCATTTCCTTCATAACTGCTAATGAGTTTATCCAACATCTCTTTGGAAGAATCAAGCTGCATTACTTTTACAAATTAAGCTTCAGAAATCCCACTCAAGATAGCATTCATTGCTTTTGCATTGAAGCTAAATTCTAACTTATCATCTTTGGAATCTAGCACAACAAGTTTTGTATATCCAGTATCTACAACATCACAAACATCAACACCTAAGGCCATAATGTATGTTCTCATTCTAACCTTCCAAAAAGAAAAATTTGTTCCATCAAATAAAGGAGGCTTATTGGTTGAAGTTCCTTCATGACATGTCATGCTTAATCTTACTGATTTACCTTTAGCTAAACGGAACATGCTCTGATACCAATTATTGGAAATACTAAGACAACTGAGAGGGGGGGGGGTCAATTAGTTGTTACTATGCTTAAACAATTTTATGCCTAATGAAATATTATTAATGTTCTCCAAGTGACCACCAGGATTATGAAAGTCATGAACAATAGGAATAATTAACATCAATCACACATATGATATACACAGAGACAGATATTCATGAGGAAACCCATAAAGAGAGAAAACCTCTTCTTCTTAGAATGATAGGTAGTCTTTTAAGTTCTATACATCATCAATCTTTGAGAACCAACTCAAAATGAGGCTACAACCTCTTCTTTAACAAGCTACAACTTGTAGGGAGCACCAACCCTCTAGTTTCTCTAGCACCCACTATAAATAAGGTCCAACTCCCTGAGTGTTCCAGAACAAGTTGGATGGAAGCGCCAACATCCAGTCACACAGACACCAACCTGTATAATAGAGAACAATGGTTCTCCCTTGCACCACCCTACCACCCTCATTTTTATGGATGTAACCAGATGGAAGCTACAACTCCATGTGTTCAAGCACCCAGTTGAAACTTTGAGGACAAAAGTCCTCCCTAGCACCACCCTTGCACCCTGATTATAAATCTTTGATTGCTAAAATTTATTAAAGTGATACAGTATTTATCAATGGATTACCAGTCTCATCATTGTTCTGCTACATTGTTCTACTCTGCCTTCATCAGTGTCTTCTTGCTCGCATATTCTTATGCTTAAGTTCTTATACAGTCTGTTGTTTTCACCATTTCTTCTCTGTCCAACTTATGTTCTTCATCTCTTCATTTTCTCCCTCAGTTCATGCTATAAAACTTCATTGCTTACAGTTCATCTACTTTTTACAGAAAAAACACCAACCTTCCTTTATCATGGCATCTTTCTTTTATTCATGCCCTCGTCATCCATTACTCTCTAAATTTCCAATGCACATGTCGGGAATCTCAGAGTGCTCAAGAGCCATGATTCCAACGCCCCAGAATAATGATTCAGTTACTATAACTGAATCATAACTGATCAAGAAACCATGAAGTGAAACAACAACCCTTCGATCAAATTATGTTTCATCAACGCCATTGGATTATACATGTAGATGATTTTTTATTTTTTCAATGCGTAGCATCTGATGTGGAGCCTAAAAGCGCTAGCTCCTTCCCCTATCTTCTGTTGATGTGATCTTGGGCGATGATATCATGTGACCACGTGATATCAGGTGGGTCCAAAGGTGGTTTGAATCAAACTACTTTTTTCCTCGCAATGTACCTCGAGCCTCCACATGTCCTTTCTCCAAAACCGTGGTTTCGATTGCTACCCCCTCAAGAAAAATTAAGACCCGAGCATGTTCTAGCCCCAAAATTGAGCATGACCATTGATCTCCAATCCCTTGGCGATGCCACTCGATCAACAACTTCTATCTTCCTTTTGTTCCTCCTTCCATGCGCGATCCCAAATCTCCAAGATCCGTCAATACATAGCTTTCTTCCAAATCAACATCTACGATTGATTCCGACCTTCTGGTCTTCAAGAATTTCAACTCTCAAATATTTCTTTTCCCGTATGAAAATCTTCCAGAGTGGAAGATCTATTAACACCTGTCTCCCTAAATCTACAATTAGGATATCCTTCGTGAGTCGGACCTTCAGGACTTTTAATTTTCAAACTCTCTTTCGTACGTCAATCTTCTGGAGTCAATGATCTACAGAAACCTGTCCGAACAAATTGGATAGTTTACACTTATCCTTTCACTGCTTAATCAATCGGCTAGGACTTAATCAAGCATTGTGATGGATGGACACCATTTACTTCAACACTTTGGCTATTATGCATACGATATCCTTCTATGGTATTTTGGTCAATGGTTGAGAATGCATTTCGTCTCTCCGACTCTCCGAGCTTCAAGGATTTCAAATGTCAAATTGAATTCTTGAAGTGATATTTTTCTGGAGCGTTACCTCTTCACATATTTAGACCCAAAAATAATGATGTTCGTTGGATCAAGATCTTATATCCATGGCTCGATCTGTCTGTGATGCATATTTTCTTTGGATTAAATCCAACGGCTCTCCATATTTTCTTATCCTATCCTTCAATTTAATTCAATCCAACGACTGACTGAAATTAGATTGATTGAGATCTCATATATTAGCCCTCACTTATCCTATCCTTCCACATAAGGTGATCCAACGGTCATTGCATTTTCTCTAGATCCGATGGTCCTTATTCATTTCATATTTTCGGGCGTCGAGTAATTCGACTTTCAAGTTTCCAATTCTTCCAAAGTGAGATTCCCCAAACAATAACCTCCTTGCAACTTTTGGCGTGAACCAAATGTTTTTTGTCGATCATGTTCTTAGATTGATGGCTTGAACTCTCTTTGGTGTTTCTCTTCTAGCTTATCCTGTCCTTCCACTTATAAGTGATCTAACAGTCGTGGAGACACTCGAAGTAGATCAACGATCAAGGATGGTTGCGGAACCCCAACTTGCGAGTGATTTAAATCGTCACAAAACCCTACAATTTGAAGTTGTGCATTGTTTGTGAGTCAACCACAATCATCAATATTCGAGGCTATAAGATCTATCGGTCCTGACTAATTGCGGGATTGGAAATAGCATGATATTTAATTCTGCTTTCGATCTTCGCAATCTATCCCTGTTGTTGATATGGAAATTACGCATTCGATGGTCACGACTTAATCTGACTTAATCTGATCATGTGTTAGATCAACCACAATCATTTATATTTGGTTTTATGAGATCTCACTATCTATACCAATTGCGGGATTAGAACTAGCGAGTTGTTTAAATCTTCTTTCTCTCTCGGCAATTCATCCATGTCGTTGATCTGTCTTGCAGATATGACGGTCACAATCCTCCAATGGTCCTCAAGCCCACGGTCACTCATATGATTGACTTCCATAATATTAGACCATCAACACGGTCAATTTCTTAATCGGACGGTTGTTGATGCTTCTTACCCTGAGCTTGCACTTTTCCTTCTGAGATTTGATCTCTTCATATTGTTCGCTTCTCCTCCTGAGCTTATGCTTTTCCTGTTTTCCATCGTCGTTGTTGTTCTTTCCGTCAATGACAAGCACACTCTTCCTAGAAAAACATAGCTATCCACAGTCATAAGTTTGAACCCGCTTTGATACCATATGTAACGAACCCCTCTTTACGAGAGCCTACAACGCGTAACAAGAGCTAAATGTTTTTTTCAAATAATGGGAAGTAACAACAACAACAATCAATCAATGCAAATCGATGACGAACACAACACACACAACCCAGGCAACAGCTTCAACGACCAGTAACTAGAACCCTCCCAACAAGAGGGTAACAAAAACATTAACATTATAAACCAGAACAACCCTACTCATAAAGAAAAATTCATCCACATAGAAGCGCAACCCTAAGCCAAGCTTCATGTGCATTTGTCGATCAATGCGCGCAATGATCCATTCATAAATTATCACGTCGCCGCCTTGCGACCGAGGTGCTAGGGATCGCACGCAATCAAATGATTCCAAACCTTCTACAAAACATAAAATCTAATGCGTATGTCATCCACTGGTGCAAACATACATTGTTACTGAAGTTGGTGTTTAAATTTGTAACTAAAAGAGAAAGTGTTAAAGGTGAAGAATTGGTAGTTTATAAAATCAAAGTCTAACTTCTATAATATTTCCTTATTTCATTAAAAAAATTCACGTTAAAACAAGGTATTAGTAAATGCTTAAACATATTTGAAACTGATATTGAAATGAAGCGTTCTAGGTAAGGTGAGGAAAAGACTATGATCAAAACCTAAATTCTTGTAAGGTGAAGGATAAGGTTCTAAATTATCAAGGGAAAAGGGAATGCGTTAAAAATAAGACATTTAGTTTGCAAAATTAACGCCCAACTTTTTTAACCCTTTTCAAGAAAATGTTGTATTAGACAACCAATATTATAAACATTAAGGACCTATCACCTTTATCATTAGTAAAAATAAGTTTCAGATAGACACGAATAAACAAGTATATAGCCAAATGCAGATTTGGTTTAAAAATCATTAACCACATTAAGCAAGAAAACAATTGTTGTAATCAGCCTAAATAAAGTATTATAATTAGATTTTATTTAAAAGTGCTCGTAAACATATTACTGAACCAATACCAGTTTTGAAGAATCGAGTTAAGGAATAGAACACTAATTAAAATGGTAAAATTTAAAGAAATCGAGATAGCGAATAGAACGTGATTATTAAGGTAAATTTTGAAGATATCGAGAAACAATAAGTTACCTAGAACTAAAATCAAGCTGTGTACTTGGAGACATAAATGGGATAAAAACATGCTTACAAGGATTTCATAATTAGTATACATAAATTTACAAATGTATAAGAGGATCAAGAAACACAAATGTAATAAGAAAATTCTTATAGGTAAAGGATCCCATACAAGTCATACATCATCTTGGTTGAGATGATAATAAGGAGAGCCAAAAGAAGTTGCAGTAACTCCTACATAAAACAATGCCCAACCCCACACTTCTCTTTGTAACTTAGACTAAAATAATTTCCGTAAAGGAAGAGTATGAGTCCAACAACACCATTAATAAAAAAGGGGAAGTTTGATATCACTTTCAAGGTATTAGGCACCCCGAAAAAGTTGCGTTGGTCTGCAAAATTGTGATACTTCTGGGATAGTGGAATGACTGGTGTCACGACCATCAACACAATGAAACATAACAAGGCAATGCACCACACACATACTTTTCTATCCTTAACTCTATCCAAAGTCTTCATTGATTAATTTTCAATTCAATATACGCCAGGTCAGATATCCTTAGCCTGTGAATTTGTTTTTTATATACAATTCTTGGAAATATTCAAAACTGTGTATTTCTTCGTTTCAGGGGATAGGGGAATGGGAGTATGCAATGGTGGAATGGGGATATAGGAATATCTTAATAACATCATGCTTTTCCAACACGAAAATTTATATAGTTAGCACAAATCTAAGTAGTAATAAGATACAGTAAGCAAAAAACTCTCCACACAAAATCTTTGTAGTAGTAAGACACAGTAAGCACAAAATCTCCTTAGTAATAAGATACAGTAAGCACTAAATTTATACATGAAATATTCGCCATGGTAAGATACCGTAAGCACAAAATTTACACACAAAATTTATACAGTAAGCATAAAATCTCCGTAGTAATAAGATACAGTAAGCACAAAAATTTATACACAAAATTATACAGTAAGCACAAAGTCGTTGTCCATGTATGAAAATCGTTTTCAACATTAACACATGACATTGTTGTCTACTAAATGAATGGTATCGTTGTCTATTAAACACATGATATCTTTGTCTATTTAATTAATGATATTACTCTCCATTAAATACATGATATCGTTGTCTATTAACACATGACATAACTATCTATTAAATGAATGGTATCCCAATATATATCTATTAAATTCGTCGTCACACAATATATATAGAATCGTTGTCAATATATATTAAATTCGCAGTCACACGATACATATAAAATTGCAACCAATATATATTAAATTTGCAGTCACGCAATATATAAAATCACTATCAATATATATTAACTTTGTTTTCCATTCATAAGTTTATTGAATATATGATATTGTTGTCTAATAAATATAATAGCATTGTGTAAATAACAATAAGATCCATGACTAAGGAATAAGAAAATCCAAACCAGAATGCTGTGTAAAAAGTGGGTGATAAGGCTGTGTAAAACGCCAAGAAAAACGTGCTGTGAATGTTGGGTAATATGCCAAGAAAAATGTGGTGTAAATGTTGGTTAAGATGACAAGAAAAACGTGGTGTGAATGCTGGGTAATATGCCAAGAAAAATGATTTTTCCCCCTTTCGCCAGGAGACAAGGAATCATAGATTAATCATTCAATTCAGAGATAATCATTCAACAATGAATCAATCAAAAACACAGAGATGCTCATTCACAAGGAAGGCGCAAAGATTATAGATTAATCATAAAAAAAAAACACAGAGATAAGTAAGGGATAGATAGCTAGGCGAAAATTTATCCTTCACTTATTATCCATGCACAGGAAAGAAGGACATTTAAATCTCAGTCTTAAACAGCGGAGTGAAGACAAACGATTAGGCTCCTGGCCGACTACTCAGGCACATACTAATAACTTAAGGGATAAGGGACAGAAGATAAAAACACAATTTTTCTTCGTATTAAATCAATAAAAACAAATGCAGAGAATCCATTGCAATCAGAGTTTGGGTTCTCCATGGGAAATCAATTCAAAATACATCAAGCATAAGGCTAGGATGAATTTAATTTCTCTGATCATAAAACATTGGGCTCATCAAGACAATTTGTTGAAGATAAAAATGAAGTCTCTGGATAATGTTATGCTGAATAAAACATGAACTTTAACACAGTAGAAGTACATTACTGAAGGATCAGGAACAATATTTAAACTACCATTCAGTACAAATATACACATGCGTACTGTAGCCAAATGCGAAAGCTCCAAAGTCATTGTCTCGTGCGCGCTCCGTCCAGATCTCGCTTGCCAACCAATGTGATCTCACTGGTACCTCCCATCAAACGATAAGGGTACTCTTCTCCCCCCTGAGCCCCCTGAGCCGCAAAGGGTACAAACACACAATACCATATAATTCTAGCACCCATCTCACCACACAAGGTTGAGCTACCACTCGTTACCCGAGCTGGGTATCCCAACTTCCACCAGAGAAAGTTCATCGAAGATAAAATTTCAGCAACGCAATGTTATGAAAACTAGATGCGATCTATCCTCCTCTGCTGCCATCTCTTTTATAGAGTTTTCAGGTAATTAGTTTCCCAAATTCTCATTAATTTCCCTTTTCATTTAATGAATTTCAAAAAACCTCTCCCGTACACATGTCGCCCGATCCCCTAGTTGCACCAGAAAATCAATTTTATTAATTAATTAAATACTCCTATTTCCCTCACCCACCAAGAGCATTCCTAAAAACGCTCCTCGATGTCCCAAAATTCCCTTACAATTCTTAATGACTTATGCCTTACTTAATTCCTAGTTGATTTCATAAATAGAAGGTTCCAAAGGCTAGATTCCTTACTAAGTTAGACATGCAACTTTTTCTTTAAGTTTCCCCCTTTTTAAGTTTCACTTTTTCTTTAAATTTCCTTTTCTTTTAAGTTTCCCCTTTTTATGACTAAGTTCATAATTAGTAGTATAAATAAACAACCATTTACTCTTTTTATGAATTTAATCCTGCATTATAATTTTATTTTTTTTAATAATTAAAGTTTGAATTTCTTTTATTATTTATAAAAGAACCTTTAGTGAATTAAAATTTTATAAAAAGAATCTTAGTGAATTAAAATTTTATAAAAAGAACCTTAGGGAATTAAAATTTCCACTTTAATCCGATTATATGTCTAATTAGTTGTTGTTTTTTTTGTTCTAAGGTTCTACTCAGACCTAGGTTTTTAATTCACTAGGCTTGGTGACAGTTCTTAAGGGAAAAAATAGTCATTAAACTTTACTTATCACATCATTCATTTTAAGCCCAACTAGGTTTATTCACTTACCAGTTCAAATCGTGACGTTCCCTTCAGGACGCACTACGTGCTCCTAGGGTTCCACTCGCCTCTTTCCATTTTCCTTGCCCAACGTGACCTTCAAGACGCACTACGTGCTCCAAGGGTGCCACTCGCCTCTTTCTGGTTTCCTTGCGCAACGTGCCCTTCAAGATGCACTATGTGCTCCAAGGGTGCCACTTGCCTCTTGACTGAATTTGGTAGATGTCAAACCCCTAGAGTCAATACTCTACCAGGTGATCTTGTGGGAGACTAAGGGCCTCTAGGGAATAAGTACCCTGCTTTATTGTGTGCCCCTTAGAATCATCATGAGTGACTGCCACAGTCTGCCCTCACGTCATCGTGGGTCTTCTCGAACTAGGTAATTGTTAACCTACAGTTCGAGCCATGGCGTGAGTGCTAGTAGGATGTGGCAGGGATGCTGCCACACCTCTCTCTCAATGTCTCTGGTTTTCATCTGTGTCCCCTCTACTCCAAATGTGAGTCTAGTCGAAAAGCTATCGTCAGCCTGCATCCATCAATGAATCATGTCCACAATAATAATCAATCATCATAACATATAATCATATGTTTATATGTCACATCAACAACATTCAAATCCTATAGTCCACTCCCTTACTCAATATGAAGTCCAAGGGGTTTCATCGACGCCTTTGCATCCTCAATGTCCAAAGTCCTGCACACTCAGGAGAACCCAGTCAATAACACCTGTCTATGTAAATACAACAAAATAACATATCATCAAATCCACAATATCTCATAATCAGAATCAAAACAACTAATAGTATAATAGCTCGGATCAGTTGCACGCAAGGGTCCCTAAAGAATAAGTTTTCTTAGTGCGCGCAAGAGAGGGATCTTACATACACCCCCTCTTCGTTTAAACTTCATCCCGAAGTTTCACAATATATAAGTGCCGAAATAAAGTGTATCACAGTATCATAAGTCTATCTATCAAACAAAAATGGAAACTGTTGACGCATATCATATGCGTTCTCCTAGGTCACCGAGTGCAGACTATAGTTTTCCCACCGGACCTTGACCTCATCTATTGTTCGACGCCATAGTTGTCGAATGWGATGGTCTAGGATGCGTATTGGCTCTRCCGTGAGGGCACCCTAATCATATACCTACAAGGAACTCATGCCAATAACATGTGTGGGATCACTAATATTATGTCTCAAAACAGATACATGAAAAACATCGTGCATACGCCTCAAAGAATCAGGCAAGGCTAGTCTATAGGACACGAGCCCCTTCCTTTCCACAATCTCAAAAGGTCCCATGAACCTAGGAGAGATTTTAGCAGCCTTTCTAGACTTGATCAAACTCTTATGTGGTTTCACCCGCAAGAAGACTCGATCTCCAACTTGATAACTACGATCGACACGATGCACATCGGCATAACACTTCTATCGATCTTGTGCTTATTTGATCCTTTGTCTTATTGTTTGCATTTGATATTCCACTTTTTGGATCGCTTCAGGTCCCTCCAAGACCCTATCCTCAAGCTGATCCCAACTCGAAGGCATTCGACACGGTCACCTATAAAGGAACTTGAAAGGCGCCATCTTAATGGTGCTTTGATAATTGTTGTTGTACACAAACTATACCAGTGGAAAGAACTCTTCCCAATGCTTTTATTGGTCCATAACGTACATACGCAACATATCCTCCAAGATTTGGTTTGTTCATTCGGTCTGCTCGTGTGTCTCTGCGTGATACGAAGTACTAAAGTTAAGTTGGGTTCCCAAGGCCTCTTGGAAACTAGTCCAAAATCATCCTATAAACACCGATCCTCTATCAGATATAATCCTCTTAGGCACACCATGCAACCTCAAAATCTCACTGATGAAAATGCTAGCTATGTCAGATGCCTGATATGTCGTACGCATAGGAATAAAATGAGAACTCTTCGTCAGAGTGTTGACTACCACAAAAATCGAATCATGCCACCTTGGCATCAGTGGCAATCCAACAATGAAATCCATCAAAATGACCTCCCATTTTGATTCTAGAATAAAGTGTGGTTGTAGTAGTCATGTCAGATGTCTATGTTCATCCTTCACCTACTGACATTCTAAACATCTGGCCACATAGTTGACTATGTCTGCCTTCATTCCTTTCCAGAAGAATAAGAGTTTAAGGTCTTCCCTGATCTTCATGAATCTAGGATGAGCCATACAGACTGCTCTGTGAGCCTCGTTTATGATCAAAATCCTCAACTCTTCATTGGGAGGTACATAAATTTGACTTTTAAATCTCAATAGTCCATCGTCGTCCAAGGTAAACACTTCAAATTTTGGTACCATAATTGTGTTTTGTCTGATAAAATCCTTGACCTATTTGTACCAGTCATCATCGCGCTGTATAGTTAGAATCTTTTCATGTAGATTTGTCTGAAGGGGTGTCACCAAAAAGATGCATGGTCTCTGAATCAATTCATTTTCCACTCTATTCATTGTTCCCTTTATGTAAGTAATCTCGAAATCGTACTCTCTATGTAATTCTGACCAACGTCGTTGTCGTGCGTTCAAGTCGCTTTGCGTAAAGATGAGTTGTAGTCCACAGTGGTCTGTTTTTAGTTTGAATTTTTGTCCAATAGGTAGTGCCTCCAAAATATCAAGGCATATACAATGGCTAACAACTCCAAATCATGCATCGCATAGTTATCCTCATGCCTTCTCAAATTTCTCGAGATGTAAGCGATCACTCAACCATCTTGCATCAAGACTCTGCCTAAGCCTTCCTTGGATGTGACAGTGCATACCAAGAATTCTATGTCGATGTCAAGAACCTTTAGTATCAATGTTGTTGTCAATATCTCCTTGAGCCTCCAAAATTCTTCCGAGCATTTCTCGGTCCAAACTAAAATTTTTGTTCTTCTTCTACAATTCCATGATCGAATTTTCTATCTTCGAAAAACCCTCGACAAACCATTGATAGTATCTCGCTAAACCCATTAAGCTATGCACTTCGGGGACATTCATCGGCGCAATCCATTCCATAATAGCCTC
>SNQJ01S0138165.1:47646-60238 GCA_010110895.2 Picea sitchensis | reverse complement strand
TTTGGTTATCGCTTATGGGATTATCAAAATCACAAAATCAGTAGGAGTATAGATGTCATATTCAATGAGAAGTTCATGTACAAATATTAGTTGTAAGGAAGGAAATAAGAAGAAGAAAAACCATAATACACAGTGCTTGATGAGATCACTAAAAATGAAACTTCAAAGGTACCAAAAAATAAAAATGCACAAAAACATGAGAAGCGAGTACCTCAAACTCATGCAAGTGTTGTTATAATATCTACCAGGTTAAGTAGACCCCATGAACAATACTCTCCTTCATTGTATTATTTATTGTTGACTAATTCTGGTGAACCAAAAATTTATGAAGAGGCAATGCAGGTAGACACTAAAAAAAGTGGGAGCAAGGAATGAAAGAGGAAATGGATTTCTTGGTAAATAACTAGACTTGGGACTTGGTTCAGTTTCCTACAGGAATAAGTGCATTGCAAAATAAATGGGTTTATAGGTTGAAGGAAGAATATGGAGGAAAAAAGAGGTATAAGTCTAGACTTGTTGTAAAGGGGTTTGCACAGAAGAAAGGTATATATTTTGATGAAATATTTTCCCGTGTTGTTAAAATGACTTCAATTAGGACTATTTTAAGTCTTGTGGTAGTAAAAGATTTGCATCTTGAACTGTTAGATGTAAAAACAAATTTTCTCCATGGGCATTTGGAGGAAGATATTTATATGAAACAACCACTAGGGATATGAGCTCAAAGGGAAGGAGAATTTGGTATGTAGGTTGAAGAAGATATTGTTTCACTTTCAAAAATAGAAGAAGAGTATGTTGTTGCTATAGAGGCTAGTAAAGAGATGATTTGGTTACATAGGTTTATGTAGGAATTGAGAAAGAAGCAGGAGAATATCAGGTTGTACTAAGAAAACTAGATTTCCATTCATCTTACAAAGAACTTGGCCTTCCATTCTAAGACTAATAATATACAACTCAGGTACAATTTCATACGTTCCATTTTGGAAGATGGATAATTGAAGTTAGAAAAGATACATACAATACAAAATAATAGAGACATGCTAACAAAGGTAGTAACCAGGGAGAAACTGAGTTCCTTCTCAGTTTCAGTTGGCCTTCAAGAATGAAGGTGAAGATGAGAATTTTTTTAGGTCCAAGGTGGATCATAGTCCAATCAGTACAACATTAGTGTAGTTGTTGTGATTAGTCTTCAGGTGGGAGATTGTTGGTTGTGGATTCTGATTGTTTTCCTAATTCATATGCATATCAAAGAGACTGTAGGATACACAATTCTTGGATGAATTTTTTTATTTATGCAATTCAAATATTGCAATTTCGTAGTCAATATGGACCGTTCATTATAAGGTCATAGATTTGATGGTAGAATTTGTGTTAGGGTTTTTTTCCCTAGAAGGAAACCCTCTTTTATGAGGAAGTGTATTACGGTTGTGTGAGCAATAGAGTGAATATTGTATTCTGAGAGAGGAGACTATGATTAAAAGAAGAGGAATTACAGTGGATGTGTTATAGGTTGTATCCCTTCATTTGCTGGATAATAATAAAGGGAGGACCTGGAAATTTCTCTGGTCGACGTAGCCCACATTGGGTGAACCATGTATATCTGTGTCTCTATTGTATTATGTATCTTCTATGTTTTATTTCCACATTTGTTTTATTTCATTACTCTACGATGATGTTTTTATTACACTCCTTATCTTCCCGGTGAAGAAGGCTACTCAAATTCACCTCCTTCTACACTGATGTGTAGAAAATATTCTCATCCACATCAAAGATTCTTTCAACTTGATTGCTCAAATTCGTGGCTAGAATATTTTTTTCTTTGCATCGTTCTTGCAGTTCTTCGGGTTCAACTCTAGATGTAGTTTCCAATACTTTTCCTCAGTGTTCCCATCAATATTACTATGGTTACAATGGTTACTGGGATTCTTTCACTGATGTACAATGGTTTTCATCTTCTTATTCTTTCCCCTTTTCCACCTCTTCTTCCCCTCCTTGGAAGATTGTTGGTGATATTTTTTCTTGCAACCGCTTGGATGACCTGTCTTGTGGCCTATGTTTTCCAGATATTGTGTATGTACATATGCCTCGTCCACTTTCCTTGGCTTGAAAATAATCACTTGATTTCGTAGATGGCTATGTATACCCCCAAGATATTTGAAGAGTACATATGGGCTCTTGGGAGAGATACCCAACATGATGGCCATGTTTTTGAGCTAGTTGGTGTACTCCTATACACTATGCCCTTGCTTCTTCCTAAAGTGATGCTACCAGATCCATTGGTCCTCTACATACCCGACAGGGTATAATTGAGACTTGGAGAGGGTTTTGAAGTCCTCCCACATAGTTATTGGAAGATCACCCTCCATCCTAAGTGTTTCTGTATGTCTTTCCCACCAAGTTAGAGCATGAAAATGATATATTTTGTTCTTCATATATATAGTGAATGTTGAAATAAACTTCTAGTTGTTGCAACCAATGATTCAGTTTTAATGTATTGATATCAACCTGGTATGGATTTATGTCCACTTTTTCTTCCACATTTATTAAATATTGTGAAGGGTTTATGGTACTAGAACTTGACTGCTCTTCTTCAGGTTCTTTCCATGACTCCTTTTTTGGGTCTTCGTTATCTGTCGTTTTCCCGTCTGATTCGATCTCTTAGTTCGAGCCTACAACTTCTTCAAATGGTCCAAGATTTCTTGCTAGAGCCTCCATGAGGAGGGATGTATTCTGAGATATGCCAACCACTTGTTCTTCCATCCTCACAAATCTCTCCTTTTTTGTATCTCAAGGGTTGTTATGAACAGACTCATTGGCCATGGCTAGGGTTCTACAAATTTCCTCTTAAAACGATTTGTGGATCCCTGCAACATTCCAAAAATACCCCAAGAAAACCTACTTTGATATGAATATCATTTTTAAACTGTCATGGATATTCCACTGGATAGTCGTCACAATATATATAGTAAAATATTGAAATCTGTGTTGTGAAGGTTAATTTCCTTTAGATATCAGATTCTTTAATTAATGGTTTTCTACTTAAAATTTATAAAATAGTTGAAATGTGGAAAATAGAGAACGAAAATAAATACTCACACACCGTCCACAATTAAACACAAGATATGACCCGAGAAACCTAATACAAGAGAAAACCCAACTAGAAGGTGAGGCCTCTCTTCTCTCTTATCTTCAAATGCAAGTACAAAGAAAGAGGCACTCTATGTGGAGTTTCCTTTTACACTATGGCCTATATGGATGCTATAAAATCTCTCCTCCTCTATTATTCTCATACAATACCACTCTCAGATGTTTTTTCTCGGATATGGAACAATATATAATGCAATAGAATGGAACCCCTTCTCCTCCTAGCATCCCGATATTTAACATAGCCCGTTAGTTGTCTCGGGTTAGGGTATTGACTTCCGCAACCCTCAATCAATGATTAGGTTTGGACATTATATAATTTTCTAGAAAACACACTATGTGGCTATCCCCACACATTTAAGTAATGGGGGTTGGCACTATATCCACTCACACCATGGTGATCAATACGGTAGGTCAACTGGTAAGAGGCATAAATTTTTCATACAAACTCCAATTGAGGTGATTATTTCCCCATTGCAAAGGTCTTGGTGTGTAGAATGTATCCGATTAATCCAAAGTAAGGTTTGGTGATCTAGATTATATTGAGAATTAAATGAGATACAAACAAAACTATAGGAGAGAACAAATAAATATAGTGAAACCCAACTTCTATTAATGAATACAATAACATAATACTATAGAACACAAACTGGCTAGATTGGTGGTAACTTATCTGTGAAGATAAAGAGATGTCAACTATTCTCATTTGACACAACAAGCATTACATGACACTCCATTTCCTACTCAAAGGAACTCCTTCGCCTTGATTATATATGAGAGAGTGAGAGGAGAATAATTCCCATGATACATGTAGGAGAAATTGGTCTAATTTTACAAAATTCCATAGACATGTAAAAAACTAGGACTTTTCAGGAGGTCACCCATCCGAGTACTACTCTATCCTAAGTGTGCTTAACTGCGGAGTTTTGATGGTATTTGTTGCATTAATGTTGTAGATATGTACACAAGATCACTAAGAAATCATTACATGAGGGTTGTAATTAGAAAATATTGATTCAATGAAAGAGGTGGATGGCCATCGATATCCACCTGGATCAACCCTCCTCCCTAGGAAGAAATGGTCCCCATTGCGTCAAGTTCTTGTAGGATATGGGGAAATTTTTGCTGAATTTTAATCTTGGTGAGGCACTTTCCTTGTTGAAGAAGTTGTCCTGCTTTGACGACCCGATAGATTTGTATGTTTTTTTTTCACCAACCTAAAACTTGCATGGAACCTGATGTTAGTTGTGTTGTTGTTTGTACTTGTCATTATACTTTTGAAGGGTGTCATGAACCTGTTGTTGGAGGTGTTGTATTCATTCAATTTTTTTTTTCTGCATGATCTACCTTGGTATTTGTAAGTGAAGATGTAGTAGGAAGAGCCACATGAATGGGGGATAATAGCTGGAACCCCAAGCACACCCAAAAAGGGTTGTGGCCAAGATATATATAAAGGGATATATTATAGATTTGTTGAACATATGGAAGTCTCTCATTCTCTGGAAGGGATAATTTATAGATTGGACCATTGGGTAAGGGAGCACTGGGCACCAAGTCATTGGAATGCTTGAATTGGCAATTCATAAGCACCCTCATAGGTGGAAAAATATATTTGTGCTCCTCTATAATATTTTTTGACCTGCTTCTAATGTATACAAAGGTCTTGGTATGAGACTATGGTGGTCGCAATGACCTTTTGTTCACCTTCTAATTGGATCGTGAAGAGGGAAATTTTTTTGGTCTGAGAGATTATGTAACCTACCCGACCCTTAGGTTGCTCTTAAAGGGGTGGGGCATCAAAATTTTTCTTTTCCTCAACCATATCAAAGCATCTTCGTGAGAGAATCATCATCTTCTACTCATCAAGATATTTCCAATGTCTGTAATTATGTTCAAATCCGATCTTTGGATCAAAATTTATGGCTCCCTAAAGTTCCAAGCCTTATTGCCAAAACCCTCTCATGCCCACATGGAATCCACATGCATCCATGTGGCATTCATGTAGTTCAAAAAGCACATACGTGGCTACTAAAAAGGCTAATGACATGGCACCCACCTGGCATTTCATCCACCACGACCCTCGACATATCGACCCATTTCCCTTATTCACTCAAAACCACCTGACTTCTGTCTACTGATACCTAACATGTTGATATCAACCTACCGAGTATCGACCCATTCCAACACCACTTGAACTACACTTAGTCAATACACGACATGATGCCGATATCAACCTACCGAGTATCGGCCCATTCCAACACCACCACATCACAATATCCCAATGGACGATATGCCAGTAGTCCAGTTGGCACCCTGGACATGTGGCCCAACCTGGAGCCACCATTGGCTTGACATGTGTACATGTGGACCACCCCCCTTCATGCCTGATAATATTATTGGGTTAATTAATCAATATTACATTAAAATCCCACTCCTTAGGATTTATTTGTCTAATCCACATTTACGTTAATTAATCCGAGCATTAATTTAATATCCAACGTAATGAAATTTTTTCCTAGTCTAATTTACTGGCTCAATAAATACCGAGGATTTACTTTCTCCCTTTACTTTGGGAATCCAACATTCAGATAGGGTTTAATGTTAATTGTTTTAATTAACCACCTTCCCTCGGTATATCAAATATATAATATTACCATTTCCAAGCAATATTAGTATTTTAATTAATAATGTACCTTGGTTTTAATATATTCATTTATTTATCCTTATGTCCACCCCCGGGGTAATTCACTTGTCACATGCACTTTAAATGTTCAAACCCCCAATACCCAATATCCTGTAGGTTTTAATAACACCACTACATAATATATATGCCCCCCCTTGGTATCTCATTTATTTCATGCTCTTCACTTTCCATCATCCGGTACTCAACATCCCAGTGGGGATTTAATATAATAATTTTATTTTAAAAGATATTATGTCGGCCATATTGACCCCTGGGTTACTTCGTGAGACACTCGCCTTACCCTCCCCCATCTCCAGTTTCTGATAACTTGGTGAGGTTTTAGTATTATTATATTAATATAATAACATATTATTACATCGGCCATGTGAGCCCTCGATCAATCACTTACCATGCATACCATCGTTCTCAAACTCTCGATTTCTTATAGCCTGGCGGACTTTAATATTATTAAACATTAATATAAAGGAAAATGAAAATAATCTTCTAGGCATTAAAATAATACAAAAAATGAATATATTCACATGAAAAATTCCTCCAGGGTTATATAATTACGTTTAATTTATTAATCATCCCCATGTATTTCATGTATTAGTTGCACCTTGGAATCTCGATCTCCTGATGCCCAATGGATCTTATTGGAGTTTAATAATATTACATTATGTTTCCCCTCCTGAACCACACTCACTCTTGCCTTCTATCTCAATCCCCTAGTGCCCAATGACATGGTCGGTTTAATAATATTGCAATATTGAGGGAAAGAAAAATAATACTAGGGTTTTGAAAAATAATAATCAAAGAAAAATATACTAAGAAAGATATTCGTGGAATTACATAATTGACTTCTGTGTATTGTGAATTCTCACGATCGATGAACCTAGAAAAATTTGATACTTTTCCCAGAAAAGGAAAATTCCAAGATTCTACTCTCCTCGTGCACATGGTAAGGTTCATGGTTTAAAGTTTAAGACTTTCTTCACTTAGTATTCAGACTTAATAAGAAAAATAATTGGTAATTTTGAATAATTACCAGGAGTTACCAACCTCCTTTCACCATATAAATCTTGCTCAGGAAATGAATTAAAAATATATAAAAAATGTATTTATTTATTTGAGTTTCTCTCTAGGGAAATTAATCTCTTGGAAATGAAAATTTCCAAAGTAAAAACTCTGTTTTTACCAGAACTTACTTCCCACCTATTTTCATGCAAATATTTACCACTATTTAGGGAATAACCTCCATTTCAGGTTCTTACCTTTGGACATGGTTTTACTGAGTAAATCTAGGTAAGATTTCGATTCTTACCATGTTATAATAAGACATAAATTAAATACAAAATACATATTCGTAATTTCATTTGATTTACACATTTCTTATGTTAAAATACCTTGTCTTCTCCACTAACTAGCCTAAGCTTATGAGACCAAAGTTATGATCAATCTTTCATTTAATAGAGATTATACATTCTTAACTTTAAATGCTCTGTGAATACTTTGACATCTTAGCCTTCACTACTAACCCATGAGTTATATATTCACACAAATGAGCTACAAATGCCCAACCAACACTCTATTCATATTCAAAATTATAACTAATTTATTATAGCAGTCTATAAAAGATGAAACAGTCAAAGGAAAACAACACAATGTATTCTTACACAACTCTCTTCGGATTTTACAATCAGTCAAAATATGAAGCAATAAATTTCACTACTTAAATAGAATGTCAATTCTTCATAAAACCAAAGCATAAATTCCATAATATTAAGAAACTTATCATGGCATATGAAAATTATTGAAACACTTATTTGGGAGTTAAAAGTAGATTGGAAACTGTTGATGGGTGATCATTTTTCCTCCCAACCATTGGCATAAATTTATTTTGTCTATCCTTGTAACTGACCACCCCCTATATAGAAGATGATTCCATGCGGGAAATTCTCACTCATTAACATAAATAAAAAGGTGAAGACTACTCTCCTTCACCAACAGAATTTAGAAATATATATATCTCATATTCCACTAAGCAAGGGGGGTTGTTCTTGACTTAGGGAGTCAAAACTAAATACCTGAATTTGTAGCCTCGTTTATCATCTTGGTTTAGAGAATTTGTTTTCTATCTTCTTACCCAAAACACAAGGAACTTGAATTCCCTCTATTTTTCTAAGAACGAAATAAGTTTCACACTTATCCACTCAGATTTGGTCCCTAGACCCAATTGTGTGAGTCCTCCCTCGTTTTTCTGAGGTTTTCCTCATTTTCTTACCTTCTGGAGCAAGATTTCATGGTCAAATCCCCCAAATTTGTGGGTCATATTAGAAACTTCCAAATGGGTAATCTTCCCATTCTCTCGTTTATTTTTGAGGAGGACCACCCAACCACCAGCTTGATTGGTAAATAAATCTTCTGGGACAAAGGATAGTTCTGGGTTTGAATGTTTTAAAGTTAGTAGGGTACTGCCTAGAAAGGGTCATCTCAACTAGTAAGGGTTCCCCCTCACCATTCCCTCTCATGGAATCATTATCTGTGTAACTTCTCCACCCATCAATAATTTATTTTCATTATCATCAAAATGCATTTATCATTTTAATTATTCATCATGGTCCAAAACATTTAAACATACTATCCATGAATCATGGCGACATTTATACATAAATCTACCTACTGGGGAAAACAAGGTGTTATAGATTACTTATTGGCATTGCTTTTTCAACATCAATGAAATGGAAATAGTCATAACTACCTTTGGTATCTTGTAGAGCTGACCCCCTAGAGTAACAATGACACTATGGGGCCAAGACTCATAAACAATGTGACGTTTCCACATATATGGTTTTCCTAAAATAATATCATGGACTTCAAGTGGGNTTGAATGACTTAATGTCATAGGATAGGCGGCACTGCTATTTAACGTAAAGGTCTTGTCCCTAGCTCAAACAACCAATGGTGTATGGTTAGGGGTGTGGCATCGTTGGAAGATTCCATCTCTTGATTACCTCAACTGAGATCATGTTCTTCTAGCTCCCGTTGTCAACAATGAAATGTAGTGGGGTTCCCTTCACCCACATCTATGAATGGAAGAGGTGCTCCCCATTCTCAAGCTCCTCCGATTTTTATGGTTGAATGTTTGGAGTTGTGATGGTAGCACTAGGTTCTGCATCAATGATCCCTCTCCCTGTTTTGAATCAAGGTTTGAACCCTTTTCTTTAAGCTCGACCAACAATGACTGTTTTGAGCGACACTCATCAGTGTTGTGCTAGGGGATTTTGTGGAAATCACACCACTTTCTAGTGTCCATCTTCATCTTCCCGTTACCCTTCTTTTCCCGTGGCTTGGAATGGATTTCTTGAGGTTGGAATTCCTTTCCCTATCCATTGTTCTGTGAGTTATGACCACCTTTTCCATGTTTCTATTGTTGCAAATTTGCATACCCAAACTCTCTCTTATTTCACTACTTAAATTTCTACTCAATTTTGACAACATATCTAGAAACAACTCCCAATGAGGAGGTGTCCATGGAATCCATCTTTGTTTGGATGTACCCATGTATGCCACTATGGTACTTTAGAACAAGGTGTCTCTCATAATATTGAATACCCAACTTTGAGAGAAGGGTATAGAATATTTTTTTATACTCTGACATTGTTTGGTCTCTCTCCTAATGCAAAGTCTTCCATCTCATATATTGGTCATCATAACTTCCAACATGGTATAAATCCTCCTTGAGGGAATCCACAAAGGCCCTCTAGGTTGGTTCTCTCCTGAATGGAGTAGATTTATCCACGGTGTGCCTCTCCCAGTAATCTTCCCACCAAGATTTTACATGGGGAAGTGCTTTGAGGAGTGAAAAGGTGATATTTTCACTGTCAAAAACACTTTGGATAGATTAATAACCTTCTAGGAGATTCAACCATTTATCTAGAGCATCTAGATCTATCTAGCCTTCAAATAAGGGAATATCAAAATTAACATGTACCTTGAAGGGCGTTGTACCTCCGAAATGGTTGCTTCTCAAAGATGCCTCAACTACCATTGATAGTCATTGAAGGATATAAGAGAATGTGTCCATCATCTTATTCTTTTGTTATGTGAAGGATTCCCTGAGCAATGTCTTGAAAGGATCACTTTCTCTATCATCTCTCTTTTCTTCCACCATGGGAGGTTGCTTGGGATGGAAAGAGAGGTTACCCCCAAGCGAAACTAGCTTGAGACCTAACTCTCCAGACCCTATCCTCATTGGGGACATGCATCAAAAGATAACAAGGAGAAAAATGATCTGATACCATTGATCCATATTATATTTAGATTGAAATGAGATACAAACTAAACTATAGCAAAGAACACATGAATACAGTGAAACCCATCTTCTAATAATGAATAAAATAACAAAATATTGTAGAACAAAAATTATCACATGGATACCTCAGAAGCAGTCTATTCTTCATTGGATGCATGCAAAGGTCCTCCTATTATGATGCGGGACAACTCTTCTGTCGAAGTCACCGGCAAAGGAAGGATTGAACTCACCAACAGAAGCTTCGAGAATGTGTTGCATGTTTCCAAGCTTTCTGTCAACCTTCTCTCTGTGTATCAAATGATGAATTCCGACACCGGAAAGAAAGTCATATTCACACCAAATGTTGTGGACATCTACGACATGAAAACAAAATCCAAGGTTGCTATCGGTGAGGTAAATCATCAGTCGAGATTGTATACATTTTCTAAATTCATTGAACCTGATTCTGCTTTACTACTTACTCATGATGATGAAAGTAGTAGGATATGGCACACACGATTTGGACATTTGAATTTCAGATACATGGAACAGCTTAGCAAGCACAGATTAGTTGATGGTCTACCAAACATCTATTTCTCCAAGGGAGTATGTGAGGGATGTGTTCTTGGGAAACACCCTTAAGAGAAATTTGACAAAGGAAAGTCTCAGCGAGCTTCCACACCTTTAGATCTGATCCATAGTGACCTTATGGGTCCTTTTCCGCATCCACCCATTAGCAAAGTGAGGTTTGTTCTCATTTTTGTTGATGATTTCTTACGTTTTACTTGGATCTACTTTCTCAGGCAAAAATATGAGGTCTTTCAACACCTCAAAGATTTCAAAGCTTTGGTTGAGACACAGTTCGAAAAGAAGATCAAATTCCTCCGAATTGATAATGGGGGAGAGTATGTGAATCATGAAATCCACAATATTTTCCATGAGGCAAGGATTCAGTTGCAGCATACAGTTCCCTAAACTCCACAGCAAAATGGAGTTGATGAGCGGAAAAACCGATCTCTAAAGGAGATGGCATCTTGCATGTTGCATGCAAAGTCACTACCATAGAGACTATGGGCCAACGCACTTAACTATGCAACATACATCCAAAATAGATCTCCCCATAGATCTGTCAAGGATAAGACCCCCTACGAGGCTTGGAGCAGCCTCAAACTGGAAGTGACCCACTTTCACATTTTTGGTTCTCGTGCATGGGTCTAGATTCCCTCTGAAAAGAGGAAGGCACTTGATCCATAGAGCACTGAGTGAATTTTTGTTGGATACCTTGATGGTGTGAAGGGATATTGACTTATTGATCTTTCCTCATACCGGCTCATCATTGAGCGCAATGTCCAAATCGAGGAAAGTGTCTCGCATGTACCTCAACAGTCGCATACAGACACCTTCACTCTTCCACCTATCCGAGATGATGAGCATGCACATGCCAACTCTTCTTCAGATGAGATTTATGATTTAGAGGACTCAGATGATTCATATTCAGATTCAGAGTCAGTACAGTCAGATGTAGAGTCAGAGCATCCAGATGAAGTTGCAAAGCCAGAGTAGAGGTCCAAGTGGGCACAAACTATTCTTCATGA
Organism: Picea sitchensis; assembly: GCA_010110895.2. NCBI lineage: Eukaryota > Viridiplantae > Streptophyta > Pinopsida > Pinales > Pinaceae > Picea > Picea sitchensis. The sequence continues at coordinate 48,525 of SNQJ01S0138165.1, read as the reverse complement.
TGCAGGGGGTCTCATTGGTGATATAGCCAATACTAGGAGGAATCAATCTGATTTCGAGGATCCTCCTATTTCACTCACTGCCACTGAACCATTTCCTTAGAGGAATCTTTTCTTGGTTCAGTCTTCAGGTCCACAGTCTAATGGCGAGGCTGCTAGAAATATCTTTTGGGAATCTACCATGCAGGAGGAGTACAACTCCCTCCTCGAGAACTAGACTTGGGATCTGGTTCCCCTTCCTTCTGGGAGGAATCTTGTCAGATGTAGATGGGTCTACAGGACCAAGAGCACAGCGAATGGACAGATCAGTAGATACAAAGCCAGGCTTGTTGCCAAAGGATTTCAACAGGTTCATGGTATTGACTATGATGAGACCTTCACTCCAGTAGGGAAGATGGATTCCATACGATTGGCACTTGCCATTGCGGAAGCCAAGGGATGGGAAGTCCATCAAATGGACGTGAAGAATGCATTTCTTCACGGTGATCTCTCTGAGGAGATCTAAATGGAGTAGCCCCAGGGATTTATGCAGGACTCATCTTTGGTCTGTCGACTGAAGAAGTCACTTTATGGCCTCAAGTAGGATCCAAGGGCATGGTATGCCAAGACAGACTCCTACCTATTGTCACAGAACTTTTTACGTTGTAAATCATACCCAAATGTATACATGCTCAGGACGACTGATTCACTTCTACTTTTAGTTCTGTATGTCGATGATTTGCTGATCACCGGTTGCTCGACTCCAGCTATTGCTGCAATCAAGAGGATTATTCATGACAGGTTTTTGATGACGGACATGGGTCCACTACACTTCTTCCTTGGACTTGAGATCAGTCAGGATGCATCAGGCATCAAACTATCTCAAGCCAAGTATGCACGAGA
>SNQJ01S0138165.1:34882-47596 GCA_010110895.2 Picea sitchensis | reverse complement strand
ATCTCAAGCCAAGTATGCACGAGATCTCCTTGAGATATTTCACATGACAGACTGCAAGTCTGCTCTGACTCCTTTCCTATCAGGAGTCAAACTTGAGGATGGAAGGGAGACTCCACTGGTTGACATCACACTATATAGACATCTAGTGGGGAGCTTGTTGTATCTCACACACTCTAGACCAGACCTCTCATATGCAGTTGGCACATTTTCCAGGTTCATGCAGGAGTCACATGAGCTACATTGGAAATATGCAAAGCGTATCCTTCGATACGTATAGGGAACCATCACCTTTGGGATTCATTATGAAGTAGACTCTACATTAGATCTCATTGATTTTACTGATTCCGACTGGGTTGGCGATAGCATTGATCGCAAGTCCACATCTGGTTACTCACTCAATCTTGGTTTCGGGCCTATCTGTTGGTCGAGCAAGAAGCAAGATGCCATTGATCTATCTTCAGCCGAGGCAGAGTACAGAGGGGTAGTTAACATAACCATTCAGGCTATGTGGCTACAACGTTTTCTCACTGAGTTGGGAATTCAGTTTCATCGGCCGATCGTCATCTGGTGTGACAACCAGAGCACTCTGAAGTTTTGTAGAGATCCAGTTCAGAGGCAATGGACGAAGCACATCGAGATCCACATGCACTACATTCGAGACTTAGTACACAAGGGGATCATCGACTTACAGTTCTGTCCTTCAGCAGAAAAGACGACAAACATTTTCACCAAGACCTTCACTGAGCAGGAATTCCATTCTTTGTGAGGTCGTCTTGGAGTGAAGGACATAGTTGCCTATCAACTGTAGTTCTTATTTTTACATACATTGTACCTTGAGGGGGGGTTTTTCCCATGAGGTTTTCCCTATTTCCTAACTTATTTTTTGTGTATCTTTTGTACTTGGGTGCCTAACATGGCCTTGTTGCCAGGACCCAATCTTTATTTTCACCATAGTGATGTTCAGGGAGGGTATTGGAGTTACTTGTTACTTCACACACACCTAGGATTTATTTTTCCTAAGGTTTTTATTTGTTTATTAGTCATAATTAGTCATTATGCAATCTCCTATATTTTAGGAGAGAATATTCCACCTGGAGAATATTCTCTTTCAGTTCACACTTCAGTTTGACTAGTTGAGTTGAGTTTAGATGTTGCATTGGGATTATCACCATGCAACATTGGGATCATCACCATGATAATTCGACCTTGCCTTGGTATCATCACCAGAGTGGCACATTTTCCTTGATTCCCTCAGTTAACTCCTCATTACTCTCTGTTCAGTCAGTTAACTGAAGACTAGTTGACTAGTTAACTCAACTAGGTGGCAGTTCACTCCTGTAACTACATGAGAGACTAGAATAGGTGGCAGTTCACTCCTGTAACTGCTGGTGTGTGTACAGATCACTCTAGACCACCACTATGGTGACTTGGTTCACCTCAAGTTGTACTCATTGAGTTATACAGAGTATATCATGTGTAAATTATTCATTATTCACAACGGTTAATGAGAATTCTTCCATTCTTTCTCTCCTTCTTCCTTTTCAATTCTCTCTGCAAATGTGTGTATTATTGTTTAGCTAGATCTATTCTTTGCAGGTTCAACACATTTACAGATCATAGCCCATGTGCCACACATACCCAACCTCATCATACACTTTATGACAACCACTATAACCCATCAAAGTTTCCATTAAGCCATAAATGTGTGATATGTGCAGATGCCATTGGTATCCCCATTGTGATAATTAGTCGTTAAAAGGATAATCACCTCATCTTGACCATGTCCATGTGAGTATGTTCATTAAAATTCTAGATCAATTGATAGATCCTACCCCGTTATCCCTCATGTTGAACACCTAAGCATAAAAACGTGTTTATGGCCTAATCATGAGTGTGTTTATGTGCACTTACAAAAAATCTCCAAGTTATCCGTTTGTAAGACTTCACCAATCCACGAGTAGCATCATCAGTTATTGTTACCTAGATTTTTAATTTCCGGCAATTGCGCATACCCTGAGAGCCTTTCGTTCCCCTATTACAAAGCCGACCCCAATTTACTCAGCAAGTCAACACTTCAGAGCTACCATGTCAAGATAAACATGAGGTTGGATTTCATCTCCCAAAGAAGTAATCCCAGATGAACTGTATGATCCTCACATCGAGATCTTCACGGGTGTTAAAGGAAAGATAGAGCAAGTAAAGCTCTTGGACCTGTATTTGGTGGACCAAGTGTTGTTCCCACAGATGAACATCGATGTGTTCTGGGACTTGGATCTGGATTCCATCAGAGGCATGCATTTTTCCCCAATCTCGAATTTATCAACCTATTCAACTCTACAATCATGAACCTCAGATACTTACTGGTCTTCAGGACCACTGGCGAGGTTGCGCACTACATAAAATTCCTAATTAGTCGAGTACATGACATAAGTCTATGGCTCGACCGAAGGTATCTGATTCATGCGAAAAACATCCACCAACTCACTGGCTTATCTCTCAAGGGTGAGGATGTCGCCAAAGGATTCCAAGGCCCTAGCAAGCATGGGAAAAAGAAAGGAGAGGTTAGCCTATATGAGAAGTTCCAAACACAGAGAGGTGGTCGAACAACAAGGATTGACCCAATTATCCCAGAAATGGTTCAGATGACCTTCTATATAATCTCCAGCAAGGTCATGCAATCCTATTACAAAGGTGAATTCACCCTCAATGCACTCTATGTAGCTGATTTTTATGCAAACGATGTTGTATTCAACTGGTACAACTATCTGTTAGAGGAACTCTTGGTAGCGTGTGAGGAAGCTCAGGAGAAAGGAGGAACCTTTACGTATGGGTACCTGTTAATAACATTCACCATGTGGAAATGGAAGCCACCCATGGGGAGACAGTTGGAATTAACAGACAAAGGTTGCCTTGCCAAATTGTTTGAACCTTGGCACTCGAGGGAGGATTAGGAGAACCATGAATTCAACAATGTCTCTTTATTAAAGTGGTACAATCTATTGATTGACGTGACTTAGAGATGGTGTATACCACAAGAGTTTCTAAACCTGAACACCCGTAACATATCCTTTGGCTTGACCCACCACAACACTCTTGTGTGGACAAGGAATACGAAGCCAAAAGAATTCCACTCGAGGTTGCTCCCCTTCTACTTGGATGAGGAAACCTTTGACAAAGAAGTCATGTCATGGATTGACATCAAGCACAATCCATGCAAGTCTGGAATGCACTACCTCTTACCCACAGATATCTTGAAGAAAAAGGGGCAAGAATAAGGAGTATGACCGAGCTCTAGCCCAATTGAGAAGAAGAAAAATGTCTCGATGTAGACGAAATCAGAGGAAGAAGAGGATACACAACCTTTGGAACGCAAGAAGAGGATGTTGCCAATGTTTTCACAGCTTCCAAACCAAGCAGTGTTATCAGGTAAATATGTCAATGACATCCTCATTGTTTCTTTCATAGGAGATCCACTAGTTAAGAAACCGAGGACATGGCTCTCCCTGGTGAATATTCTGAATCCTCAGCCAATTTCCTCGACCATATCTCATACTCGAGCAGCCGCTCGAGCGGCCCAAACAATGATCAAAATCCAAAATGACCTTGAACCAAATACCACTGTATCCACAACCATAATCACTGAGAAACCCCCATCGCCCCCACAACCCCCATATCCATCCCAAGAAAAAACCACTCAACCCCAAGCCACTTCACCTGAGCCCATGCAGTTGGACCCCCCCGACCTAACCGAGCACGTACCAAAACTCATTGGTTTGACCCTAGGAGTCTCAATTCAGTCAATCATTCCATTTGTACCTATTCATGACTCTCTACCTTCAACGGAGAGTCAAATTATTCCACTACTGCAAGTCCAAAGAACTCAACACCCTCTTTAAACAGTCAATGTTGAGAGTGCCATCCACATAAGCGGAACCCCATAAAATGTGTTACAACAAGAGGCAGAAACACATAAGGTTCGAAAGGAAACTGAAACTACATCAGGGCAGAGTGCAACATCTTTGCAAGAGAAACTGGAACCAGTCTTCCAAAACCCATAGTTATGTGCAGAATTGTTGTAGCTTTGTCTGGCCAAGACATAATTGTTTCCTAAATTCCCAGCAGAATTGAAAGATCGACTTGCACACCAATTGCAAAGTCCATCCCCAAGAGAAGAAGAGGTGGAGACACCTTATGCACAATCGATAGTCAGTGGAATGCCACTTAAAGTTTGAGTACCCATGGATGCCACTCCATCTAGCAAGCTCGTGCAACTACCAACAACCCAGCTGGTAGGAATAATTAGAGCCTCAACTAAACAATTGGATTAGAGGATCCAGTAGGATGAAAGAGAACCAGAATTTTGGAAACAGGAAGGACTCATTGTGAAAGCACAACAGACACAACAGGAACACTCCAGGATCCAGGAAGAAGTGAGGGTGGAGAAAGTCAAAGAAAAACTCTCAAAGACCTGGACGACAGTCAAGAAGATAGTTCCTCAACTTCTAGAGTCAAACACAACAACCGAGCCTGTGGATCAAATCGAGTTGATTCGGGTCGCTTGTTCAGAACTGGTAATAAGAGTAGAGAGCCTCGAAGCACAACTGCAAGAAAACAAGAGAGAAGTTGAATTGCAACCCAAGAAGCTCCGAGAGTAAATGGAGAAGATTGTCTTAGAAGGGAATAATGCAAGAGAAAACTTGCACAAACAGACTGTCGAATGCACTAAGATATTCAGAGAGGTAAGTGATTGGATGGGAATCATCTCAAGATGCAACCACAAATTGGAGGAATTGCACACAAATATCCAATAACTTAATGCAGAAGCAGCCAACACCCTGGATCCATTGGAACAATAGGCAAAGTTCGACAAAATCCAGCAAGCGGATGATGAATTGAATGCATTATATGAATCCCAAACAATTTCTAAGAAAGAGATATGCGAGTTTCAACCAGTAGTTCAGAAAGCATACCTGCAGATGCATCAAGTCTATGTCATTGTTGACTCTGACTGGAACTCCTTAGTTGCATCAAACCAATGGAATGCATCACAGACACCACTCAACAATTTGTTGCGCCAAAACCAACTCGCAAGTTTTGTTCTTCATCAGAGACTGATACTCCTCATCCATGGAAGCTTCCCAATATGGATTACCTATAACTTTTGTATAAGACTGTGGATATGTATAAATGACCATGTAATGGTGAATGTGAATCAAAGGCTATGTGGCAGTGAGCTCTTGTTGATCACCTTGAAATATTTTGATCCGGATTTTATGAGTAGAAAAAAATGAATACAGATTATTAAAAGATGCTTAACATAGAATAATAGAGATACAGTAAAACTGGTTTTCTATTCAATAAGGAAATAAGATGAAATTGTAAAATGCAGCGAAAAATAAGCTTGCTGGAATGGTGGCGGCTTATCTCTGAGAAGAGACATGACAGCTGCGCTCATTCACCAGAATATCATTACAATGAGGCTCTGAAGGCCTTTTTACAATAAACATGAATGTCAAAAACCCTAGAAATCCAAAAACCTAACCCTAGGAGATGAAGCGCCAAAAGTCATGTGGGCCCCCGTTTGGGTAAGTTAGTCGGTCAATTTCCCGGGGTCATAACTTTTGCATACGATCTCCGTTTTAGGTGCACGATAGCCCATTGGAAAGGTCTATCCGAGGAATACACATTTTGATCTAATCTAATGAAGGGCATTTTCAATTGTGTCGATCTCTAAAAATGTTATTTAGGGCCTCAAAATGGCCCCGCAAGTCAGGGACCTGAAAATTAGGAAAAAAAATGCCAAACTGGAAAACTGCCAAAATGAACCAGTTGAAATAGGTGGGAGGCCACTGAAATCCATATGGATCAATCCTCCCCTCTTAGGAAGCAATGGTATCCATTGCATTGAGTTCCCCCATCAGATGAGGAAATTTATGCTGAATTTGGCCCCAGGTGAGCCACTTGCCTTGGTGCAAGAGCTGCCCTTCTTTGACAACTCGATAAAGCTAGATCCTTTGCTGTCGGGTGCCCTTGATCTGTGTGTCCACAATATGATCATTGGATGCCTGTTGCATGCAGTTAGGGTTGATTTCTGTTGGTTTCAACTACTCTGCTATCTCTGAGGTGTCTAATAATGGTGGGAAATATGGTCGAAGGAGAGCCATGTTGAAGACTGGGTGAAAGCCAAGGAAAGGGGGAACGTTGAGTGCAAAAGCATTGTCACCCAAATCCTTGGCGATGGTGTATGGCCCATACCGGAGTGGGCAAAGCTTTTGATGGGGCCCTATAAGGCGTTCTTTCTGCAAGTGCAACCATACTTTTTCACCCACCTGAAACTTTTGTGGCACCCGGTGTTGATCATGGCGCTGCTTGTACTTGGCATTGGACTTCTATAAAATATCTTGAACCTATTGGTGGATGTGATGGATCCTCTCAATGAATTGGGTGGCTTTGTCAGCTTTTAGTGGAGCAGGGGACGAGTCAGCCGAGGTGTTCGCCAGTGGTAGTGCAACATCCATGGGGCCCAATGGTTGGAATCCCAACCCCACCTGAAAGGGACTGTGGCTAGTTGAGCTATGCAGGGCTCGATTGTAGCTATGCTGGACATAGGGAAGACTCTCAGCCCATGTGCGGGGGTGTTTGGCCACCTATCTAGGGGTGGAAGGCAGTGGATTTGGTGAGCTTGGTATCCAACAGTGACCAGAGGCTCGACCATAATGTGTTGAGGAACTGACTATCCCAATCTGAGACAATGGCTTTTGGGATCCCAAAGTGTACCTAGACGCATTCAAAGAAGAGCTTAGCAGTGGCCTCTGTAGTGATGTTCTCCTTGCAGGAAACCATAATCGCCATCTTGGAAAAGCGATCAACAACCACAAAAACAAATTCATTGCCCCTCTTGGTGGACGGGAGGCCTGACATGTAGTCCATGGATATGGATTCCCATGGCTTGTTAGGAGTAGGAAGAGGAATGTACAATCCCTGTTTCTTAGTGGTCAGTTTGGCAATAGCGTAGGCGGTGCAGGACCTGATATACTTGTCGACATCTTGTCGAAGTTTCAGCTAGCATAAATGTTTTTGCAGCACTGCCATTGTCTTTTCGATGCCAAAGTGTCCTGCCACCCGACTATAGTGAGCTTCCCAGATCAGCTTCGTGCACTCGCTTGATGGAGCACATAGATGGCCCAGACGGCACAACAACCCATCCTGAAGATGGAAATCAGCGACCACTAAGTTTTCTCCCAACACTTGGTAGGTGGTGGAGAAGTCAGGGTATATCTCATAGAGGTGGGGCTATCCAGAGGTCTCATGGCTGCAAGAGTCTAACATCGTGGTGAGTGTTGCGACTAGAGGTCGGCTGAGGTAATCAAAAACTTGGTTGGTACTTCCTATTTTATACTTGATGTTGAGGTGGAACTGTTGTAAGTATGTGGACCACTTCTGATGGCGGTCATTCTGCAATTTGCCTTGGGTCTGCATGAATTGTAGTGGCTTGTGATCAGTGTGGATGACTGTCTCCTTCCCCAGAATGTAATGTCTCCATTGGTGGCAGGCTTGCACAATGGAGGACATTTCTTTTTTGTAAGTAGGTTACTTACGGACAACATCTGATAGCATCTCACTATGATACGCCACAGGGTGGCCATGTTGAGTGAGAATGACTCCTACAACACAGTCTAAAGCATCTGTCTCGATCTCAAAGGGATGTTGCAGGTCTAGTAATGAAAGTACCGGGGATGAGCATAAGCGCTACTTCAATTCATCGAAGGCTTGTTGTTGGGACATGCCCCACATAAATTTTTCCTTACCTCCACCCTTGGTTACTTGGTTGAGGGCCCATGCGATATGAGAGAATCCCAACACGAACCTGCGATAGAAATTGGTGAGGCCCAAGAAGCTCTGAAGCTCAGAGAGTGTGGTTGGGGTTGGCCAGTCACGGATGACCTGGATCTTGGCTGGATCCACATGCACACCATGCTGATCAATGATGTAGCCTAAGTAGTGGACCCTGTCCATGCCGAAGGAGCATTTTTCCAAGTTTGCATATAGTTTGTGTTGCCGCAGGGTGTGCAGAACCTGTTGAATATGCTGCAAGTGTTCCAACCAAGTCTTGCTGTAGATGAGGATGTCATCCAGATACACCACTACAAAAGTATTGGTGAAAGGTCACAGGATTTCATCCATCATCCTCATAAAAGTTGCTGGAGAATTTTTCAAACCAAAGGGCATGACCAACCATTCAAAAAGACCTTCTTTTGACTTGAAGGCGGTCTTCCATACATCTGTATGTTCTATTGGGACCTGGTGGTAGCCAGACTTCAGATCAATCTTACTGAAGTATTTGGCTCCCGTGAGCTGATAAAGGAGGTCGTCGATTCGGGGAATCGGGTACCGGTTCCGGACTGTGATTTTATTCAGGGCCCGGTAATCAATGTAGAGTCACCAGGTCCTGTCTTTCTTCTGCACCAGTACGATTGGGCTCCCACAAGGTAACGAGCTGGGATGGATGTGCCCCTTGTGGAGAAGTTCTTGGATCTGACTATTGATCTCCTCGTTTTCTAACAGAGAGCAGCGGTAGACCGGCCCATTGGGTAGCAGTGCGCCTGGGGTCAGATCAATGGGATGCTTGACCTGGTAGTGAAGAGGTACCCCGATAGGAGAGGAGAAGACATATGAGTGTTCTTCCAAGACCTTATCCACTTGCTTCTGTTGTGTGGAGAGATTGGCCACAGAGGCCCTGGATGTGGTTGCGATCTTTCTCTTACTTTGAGAGAAAATCACGAAGAAGACAAATTTCCCAGTCTGAGAGATGACCTTCCTACATTGCTTGACAGAGATCAAGGAAATAGCACTAGGAGGGACTGCCTCGGGTATCCTGTACAATTTCTTGTTCAAAGTAATAATAACACTATGAGGCCTAGACTCATATACGGCATGGAGTTTCCATAAATAAGGTTGGCCCAAAAGAACATTACAAACTTCGAGAGGAGAAAAATCACACAATACCTTGTCTTTGAAGGGCTTGATATTGTACGACAGTTGACACTGTTGGTTGATGTAGAGATCGCTTCCTTAGCGAAGCCATCCAATGGTGTAGGGCAGAGGGTGTAGAGTTGTCGGTAGGTCCAGCCGCTTGATGATCTCTGCTGAGATGAGGTTCTTTTGGCTACCACTATCAACGATGAAGTGCAGCAGGGTGCCTTTTACCCACATCTGTGAATGGAAAAGGTGCTCGCCTTCTTCTGGCTCGTCTGGTTCATTAGGATGGAGCTTGGTGGTAGAAACGGTGGCACTTGGCTCCATGTCAATGATCCATCTTCCTCTTTCTGGTTCTAACTCAGAGTCAGAACCCACATCTGATTCAGAGGCTTTCACTTCAGCCACCAACGACTACTTTGAGCAACAATCAACAGTGTTATGCCAAGGGCTCTTATGGAAGTCGCACCACTTCCTGGTATCCTTCTTTGTCTTTCTGGTGTCCTTCTTTTCTTGTGGCTTGGACTAGTTGTCCTGATACTATCCATCTTTTCTCTATCCTTTGTTCTATAGGTTGGGGCCGCCCTTTCCTGGATTTTGCTGCGAGGGGTTCCCAGGCCCAAATTGTCGCGTCTTTTGTTTAAGCTTCTGCTCGATTTTGACGGCATATCGATAGGCCACGCCCAAGGATGAGATGTCCATAAATTACATTTTGGTATATATGTATCTATGCAGAGCACCACGGTACTTGAGCACCAGATGTCTCTATGAATCTTTGATACCCAGCTTGGTGCATAGGGTATGGAAGATATTTGTGAAATCTGGCACTGCTTGGTCTCTTTCTTTCCGTAGTGTAGTCCATTTGGTATACAATTCATCATAGATTCCGACAGGGTAGTATTGTTCCTTAATAGCATCCCTGAAGGATTCCCAGGTGGCCATGACTGTAAATAATGAGGGGTCCTCTATTTCCTTTTTCTCACAGAAAGTTTCCCACCAATCTTTGACATGGGGAACGACTTTGAGGAGCGCAAAAGTAATTTTTTCTCTATTTGAAAAGTTATGGGCAGAAAAATACCCTTCTAGTAGATTCAACCACTTGTCTATAGCATCCGAATCAACCTGACCTTCAAATATAGGAATATCAAAGTTGATTTGTACCTTGAAGGGGGTGACACCTCCACTTGAGGAAGATGCGTCGCTTGTTGGAAGCCGCCGAAGGATTTGCACGAAACTATCCATCATCTCATTCCTCTGTTGTATGAGGGATTCCTCAAGCAACATTTTGAAAGGATCTCCTGTCCCGTCATCTTTATTTTCTCCTACCATGAGAGGTCATTTGGGCATGCGAGAGATTTTGTCCTCAAGAGAAACAAGCTCGAGACCCAATTGTGTGTACCTCGACCTCGTTGGGGACATGCATTAAGATGACAAGGAGCAGACCGCTCTGATACCACTGATCTAGATTTTATGAGAAAAATGAAATGAATACATATTATTAAAAGATTCTTAACACAGAATAATAACAGTAAAACTGGTTTTCTATTCAATAAGGAAATAAGCTGAAACTGTAAAATGCAGGGGAAAACAAGCTTGTTGGAATGGTGGCATCTTATCTTGAGAAGAGATGTGATGATTGCACTCATTCACCAGAAGATCATTACAATGAGGCTCTGAAGGCATTTTTACAATAAACAGGAATGTCAAAAACCCTAGAAATCCAAAAACCTAAGCCTAGGAGATGAAGCGCCAAAAGTCACGTGGGCCCCGTTTGGGTAAGTTAGTCGGTCAACTTCCTGGGGTCGTAACTTTTGCATATGATATTTGTTTTAGGCGCACGATAGCCCGTTGGAAAGGTCTATCCGAGGACTACACATTTTTTTTCTGATCTAATGAAGGGTATTTTTGACTGTGCCGATCTCTAAAAATGTTGTTTAGGGCCTCAAAACAACCCCGCAAGTCAGGGACTTGAAAACTAGGAAAAAAACTGCCAAACTGGAAAATTGCTAAAATGAACCAGTTGGAATAGGTGGGAGGCCACTGACATCCATATGGATCATATTTAGAGATTCCTCTATGTATTTGTAGGATCCCCAACTAGATCACTTGTTTCTTGATGAGTTTGTTGTGCCCAAAGTGGTTTGGATGTCATATCTACAACAACATGTTCAACAATTTCATTAGCTTCCTCTTCTTCATCGAAATATAAAATTTCATATGAGGTAATAAAAGAGTCATATGTGAGATCTTCATCTACAAGAATTAGTGGATTTGTAGCAGGTTCTTCCTTAGTTGCATGCAAGGGGTCCTCTTCAAATTTGACACTTATTTCAATTATTTTTTTTTCCAGTTAAAGTATTTAGTAGATTCTATCCCTTAACACTATCACAATGTTCCCAAAAAATGCACTCTTAAATTTGGAGTAACAAATCCCTCCTTTTCTATGAAGGAATCTATGTCCATGCACAAGATCCAAACACCCTAATGTTCTCGACTTTCAATTTCCAACCACTCCAAGATTCGAATGGAGTGACTCTATTCAATGCTTTGTGAGGAAATTAGTTCTAGATGTAGTTTTCAAATTTGATAGCTTCATCCCAAAACTTTGGAGCAAGGTAATTGGACTATAGCATGCAATTTTCCATCTCCTTCAAGGATTTGTTCTTTTGTTCTGCAACTCCATTCTATTGTGGAGTATAAGGAACTATATGCTATAACTAGATACTTGCCTCTACACATAGATGATAGACATATTTTCTCACATACTCTCTTCCCCATTGTCCATATGCAGGATCTTGATTCCCTTTCCTAACCACTTATATACAATAGATTTGAATTCTCTGAAAAAAAAAATAAAAAAAAATCCAATTTGTTCTTGAGGAAGTATACCCAGGTGTACCTTGACCAACCATCAATGAAGGTCAAAAAATACTTGTCCCTTCTCATGGATGGGTGAGGAAATGGACCTATAATATCATTATGAACAATATTAAGAGTTGATGAGGCTCTCCATGCCTTTCCCTTTTCAAAATGTTCTTTTGAATGCTTTCCAAGAATGAAACCCTAACATACACCATCATGATACTTAATGTCTGGTAATCCTATCACCATACTCTTATCAAGTTACTACAAATAGTGGTAGTTAAGGTGACCAAATATTTCATGCCATTTCCTACTTACTTCATTACAATGTGTTAGAAGTATAATATAAGGATATTTTGGAATAAAATTAGAAAATACATACAACCTGGATTAGTGATCTTCTTTACCAACCATGACCTTTTTTCCATCAAAACAATTGTAATGAATATTGAATCAGGTGTGAACTCCACTCACTTGTTGGTACCTGAATGGGTGATCTAATAGATGAAAATAAGGTTGATGGACAAGGAAGGTACATGTACTACATTTTGTAAATGATCATGATCTAAATAAATGGTACATTTCCCGCATACTTGAACTAGTGTATTATATCTCATTAATATGGTAGGACTAGTGCATGGCTTCAAATAAGTAAATATTTCATGTGTTGAGGCCATATGTTTCAAGGCTACTGAATCAAGAACCCATGTAGATAATGAGGAAGAGACAACAACAAGTGCATGAATTGTTTCCTTTCCTTTGCCTTTATCATCTTGTGGCTTGTCATATTTCTTAGCTTTCTTCTTGATATTATCAGTTAAATTGATAGTATGCCTCTCAAAAAGATGGGTCATCTGATCAATTTTATTCCTCATG
>SNQJ01S0138165.1:16102-34872 GCA_010110895.2 Picea sitchensis | reverse complement strand
CCCCAAAAAGAGGAAGGGAAAAGTATTTTCTTTATTGGCAGCATAATGAGTCACCCTTGGATAAAGCACATCTGTCCATTTGTTCATCAGACTATGGGATGTAGTACGACCTTAGGAATCTTTTTCTCACTATATAAAGTTGTGTCCTCCACCGTTTGGTTATCCTTCCAAACATATGGAGAGTTTGTGTCGCCCCCTGCTTCGTAGACTTATGATTAGCATACATGTTGCTTGAGTCTCATCATTTGGCATGCTATTATCCAAGGGAAGTTTATCACCAAGCTTGAGTTGGCCCCTCTGCAATATGTCTCTTGTCCTCATGCTCGGCCATCCTGAAACATTCAATCAAGTCCTTGTTCGAAATCACTGAAGCCTTCTGTCTGATCATCAAGATTATCAAGTCCATGACCGACGAGCCGTCAAAGACCTCTGGGTAGTGCAGTCGTACACTCATATTACACTCCTACCTAAGTTTTGAATATTTTGAAGTTGTTGCTCGATCTCTGAAGATCTCATCTCTAGCCATCAGGCCAAATCAGCTTCTGGAAGATGGATACTCTATATGTATATCTTTCTGATTTCGATATGTAGCTCTGTTGTGTATTGTTCGCGGCTACTCTTTATATTTATTTGACATGGATCTATAGTGTATTTGATTGGTAGCCATGGTTCTATTTTATCCCGAGCATGGGTATGCCCGCCTCGGTGTGACATTTGTTATTTTGTAGACGACACCTCCTGGTTCCTGATCCTTGGGCTCAATCGTTCGGCACATCAGTAAAGATTGGTAATGTATTTCGGCCATCATATGCTCTTCTAACCTCACACATTAGGGGGCATATATTATCACCCTAAATTGCACCACACATGCTTACCTAGCATCAGGCCAGCTCATATCCCTTCTTTGCCAAAACACTGTTGAACAACTCTTTGAAAATCCTCTTGAATAAAGGCCCACGCACCCTAATCCATTACTACACGTATGTACACGCTGGCTGACCCAAAATTGCCCGTGTGGACCAACAAAAGCATGAAAAAAGGAAAGTTGTCGACGGAACAAAAAGATATGTATGAGTTAACTGAAACTCCCAGCCATGCATGGCCGAGGGTTCATCCAAATACCTATCTCCTTCTAGCCTATAAAAGAGGGGGTAGGGGTACCATTTGGAAGAGGGAAAATATAGCAAAGAAACTCTTCCCATTTACGTATTCCCATTGTCCCAACCCTTTAGCCTTTCCTTATGCCAAAGGAGATTCAAAGCAAAGCAGTTGAAGGATAGAAGAAGAGGAGCCCAGGATCAGGTTCAAGGAGCGATGGTCGGTCTCAACTTTTGTAAGTTGACTCATTTTAAGTAATAAAGAGAATGTTTTTCCCATCCCAATTCATGAACTGTTTATAGTTTGATCAGTATATGTTTGATTTCTAACCCATTAGTATATAAGTAGTATGCATGTATAGTTGTTGCTCGTCTTGAATGCAGGTCAGCTTTGGAAGGAGTATTGTGAACAAGTAATCAAGCACAAAAAAGGATCGACATCAAACGCCGGTAATCTTTCCATGCATTTACTAAGAAAAGGGGATTTAAATCTAGGGATGAAGGTAGAAAGTAATTTCTATTCGGTTATATCTGCATGCAAAGTTTGAACTCTATTTGCTAGTCCGTAGGGTGTTTTTCCCCAACAACATATGGATAATGGCATAGTTGATCCTCCTTATTTATTTCCCTGAGATATTGGGCCAAGTACTATTGTTGGACCTCACAAGTATATTAGAGATCTATAACACCTGGCACTCCTCTATCTCCTGGACCCTATAGTCAGCCAATGGAATTCATACATCTTTGCATCTAGAAGGAAGTTTATATCACAACAATAATAATAGGGGTGTACCTCTTAAATAACCATTTTCAGATGGACCCAACAATATAGTGATTTGGGGTATATCTAAAAAGACTCCTTTCAGGCTACCGGTCGCAGTGAGAGAAGTGGAGAATAACACTTCCACAAAATATTTAGTGGTACCATGGTTCAAAATCACAACATGGCCAACTTAGAGAATCAACCACAATCCCCACCATCTCATAACCCACAACAAACCCAACCCACTCAATGCAAACAACTAGAAAATAAGGTGGCTAACAATGAGTCTTCACTCACATTTCTAGAGGAAAAAATGAAAGAAAAACATGGTCTCTTGCAAGTATTAGGGAAATTATAGAATATTCATGTAGGAGATGAAAAAATTGATCCAACCAAACAGGAATATACCACCCCTAAAGTACAAGAAAGAATCATGTTTCAGGATAATCACCACCCACACTATCATGATCACAATTCATGTCTTTGTTTTCCAAAGGTTGACATGAAAAAAATTGACGGGTTGGATCCCTTATGGTGGGATACCTGTTGGCACAAGGGCAAACCCAAGTTCAACGCTACAACAGTGCACCAACAAAACCCTAACTACCGACCCTTTCGGAAACACCTGTGAAGTAGATGAAGTCTCACCTGAGGTAGAGGCAGGGGTGGTTGCAAGACTCAGGTGTCTGCAACCTTAGCTAGGACATAGATCTATGATTATATTGCTTATAGAACACTTAGCATCGATTATTCATCAATATTCAACCCTTATCATACTTCACAGATAGCACAAAGCATCGCAGCGTTTACTTAGATCTAAGGTATTTTAGCACTTAGCAACAACAAAACAGATCAAATCCAGTAGATCAGCACTAAGCATCTTTGTACATGTCAGATCTAGCATTCACACATATCTAAGAAGCACCAAGCATAAGTAGATCTATCTAAATATATCAAAGCACTTTGCAAAAGTAGGGACAACACATCAAGTCAAAGCACAAAGAATAACACACATATTTATGTGGTTCGCCCCCTTCCCTAGGGCTACGTCCACCAACTCTTCTTCTTTATTAGTGTCTCCAATCGGTTACAGGCACAAAGCCACCAAAAAACCTTCCTCGCATAGGACAGAAGATCTGCGCAGCTCGCTAGATCCTTCTTCCTTATGCTTACAACACAAATCCTTCTATAACTTCTACAACAACTTGCACTTAGCTCTGTAAACCTTCTACAGTCATGAAAAAAGCACTTACATAGACTATTAGCACTTATCTTACATCACATAGATACAATCCTCCTCTACTAGATGCCTAGATGTTTATTTATACATTACAAAAGTGGGCCTAAATGTGGGTAAACCCATTAGCGCCAGTGGTTTGAAGGGTTTGATATCCGGGAAAGTGGTGCCTTCTGGTACCTCCTAGGTAATGAAAGAGATCAATATGAGAAGCCAACTAAAGTGGAACTCATACCCTTAGTCTTGCGCTTCTCTGCAATCAAGCTCTAGTTGATTGAGAAGGTACTGCACCCAGTTCATCTGTAGTCCCTCTGCGCACTTCCCTGTGAGGTCGACCATGAATCCTGTCACTTGAGTTGGTTTATTCTTACGAACTAACTTGCCTGGGATCAGCTGACAGGAAAGGCACACTGCGCCACTCTGGATATAGGCTAACTTGTATCCTCGCGTTCCCTTCTCGACATCACCATAATTTTCTTTAATTCTCTGTGCTAATGCGTGGTCTGAGGTCTTTCTAGGGTAGAACTCTTGTGGGTCAGGGCCTTGCATACTAAGCCTTGTGATCCAATTGATTAAGGTCGGATCCACAGTGATGCATCGGTTCATCCATAGGTATCCATCGTGATAGAATGACAACAGTAACTTTGCACATGCATTCACCTCTTGATGTCGTCTGAAGTGTGGAATCTTCATCACGTTGAGAAGCATGGACTGCGTGAGGTTCTGGGTCCATGAATGCAGGATGATCTCGGAATTCTTTCCTTTAGTCCTGGTTAGATACTTGTCCAGGGTGAGCATTATTTAAGCCTTCCGGTCGCCAAGGTTGAAGTCACTAAACTTCAATCTTGCGAGCTTATATTGGTCGGTACAAACTGCACACACCCCTTTCGAAAGGTATACGGTGATAAAAGTATACTCGGAGTCTCGAGGGACACTCTCACAATTGATGGTGCCACTGAGAGGTCGTAGGTAAGCCGACAGAATGCGTGGAATAAGCTTGGCGTTCGCAATTTCATCTCTGTGCTTTGTCTGTTTCTCATCGGTCAGTCGGGATGGACCAGCGTGAGCAATGGAATGAGAGGCCTACAATCCTCTCGTTGACAATGCTTGGACTCCTGAAGATAACCCTCTCTTTGACATGACTCTCTCAGTCATTAAGTCAATCAAAACTTCTTCTACTACTTTCTCTACGACACTGAGCTCATCCGACATACAAGCTCGAGGTCAATTAGATCGGGTGTGAACTGAATTCAGAGACTGTAATGGAGGGTGTGGGAACAAGGCGATGATCATAGTGCAAAACAATCTCAGGCTGTGGGCTCAAATTCTTAGTTAGAAAAAATTATTCTTGGTGCGTGGCACGGTATACTAAGTAAGAAACTTAGCAATGGTATGCTTGCAACGGGTATGAGGCATCATTAATTCATGTTTTGTCCATTATGGTGTGGTCTAATGGTCTAGTGGTGAACCATCAATGTTTTTTGACCCGTTCAGAGCGGCAGTCGAATGGTTATATCAGATTCCAGTGGTTATATTGCTTCGCCTCGACGAAGTGGCCTATGTCGCTGGTCTGATATATCGGCAAAGTTCAATTTCTGCAAGCTTTCCATTCTGTGAGGTTCCCCCTAGAATATTCTATAGCCTGTCGTTCTTATCTATCTTTTTACTTAGCTTCCTAGCCTTCTTTCCAGTGAGCTTTGTCTCGGTGATTCTCTTCCCATTTTGATTCTTATATTCCTTGGACATGGTCACTTCGTGCTGTTGAGATTCTCTCCTAAGACTTAGGGGTAATACTTCTTCTATATTTGAGAAAGATACTGCAATCTTCTGTAAGTCCTCTAGTGCTCTTGCAACTTTGACATCTGGGCTCCGGGTGTCAAATAGCTTCGATTTGTTCTCCTGTTCTTCAATCAACTGCATGATCCTTATGGTCATGAAATCTATTAACTCTTGTCTGTGTTGTTCTAAAACCTTTTCTTCTTCCTTCTTTTTGTCTTGATCTCTCTCAATCCAAGTTTTTCCAAGTAACATAGTAAACGGGGCATTGTCCTCAATAAACTTGATAATCTCAAAATCTTCCTCTATCGAAGTTCCATTAGCATCCATAGATATCTGAGTGATCCTTCCACATAGGTTCACCAGTTTTTCTCTAAATGTCCCTATTCCTCTTAATGAAGGGATCATAATAGGCCTTCCTATAGTTTCCCAAGTTCTCTCTGGCATAATGTTCATTGGTGTTTCTTCATCAAGAACACAGTCAATGTCGAAGTACCCTAATCTTACTTCGATGCATTCTTTTTCTTTAAAGATCTCTGATAACCTAAAATGTCGGTGGTTGTTCAAGGTGTCTTTCATCTGTAGTAATACATTCTCATATTATTTCTGGGGTTCGGCTATTTCTGGAGCTGCCTTAGGGTTTTCTTCACTCAAATTCATTCTTTCAAGCTTAGCAATCATTCTAGGGCAATCCAATACTTCATGGTCTAAATATTTGCAACATAGGCAACTAGATCTTCCACCAGGGCATTCCTTAGCAAGATGTCACAGTCTTCTACAACTGTAACATAGGTTTAATCCTCTCTTCCTTTTAAATGGTCCCCAGCCTCTTCTGTACTACGCACTAGGATCATGGTAACTAGCCTGCAAAAAATTCTTTCTAGGATCTTGCATCCATTTGTTAGTCCAAACATTCTTTCTATGCATAGATATAACATATCTATCACTGTACTTATCGGATCTATTCATATCAAGATTATTCATCTATCAGAGCCCTAGTTTTCAAGCTAGGATAGAATCTATCAAACATACCTAGATCCATACTCTAGAAACAAAAAAATTCACTTATTTTACTTTCGCAGAGCACAAAGCTTCCAAACCTAAAATATTTTGACTATTATTACCTTTATCAGATCACAGAGCTTACGGATCTTACCTCTTTTCTTCAAAAACTTCCACTTTTACCTTTTTTAGAGCACAAAGCGTTCATATCTCGCTTCTTTTATTCAAATCTGGCCTTCTTTCTTTAGCACAAATCTTTTCAGATCAAGTGTAATATTGTGCACTAGGGCACAAATCCTCGCACAGAGCTTCCAAAGTTTCAGGACGAATCTTTGCACAAAGGTTCCTCTTCCTCAATTCCCAGCAATCACAGTTTCAAGTCCCAACAACAGAACCATTTGTTGGCACAGGGGCATACCCAAGGTTCAATGCTACAACAACGCACCAAGAAAACCCTAACTACTGGCCCTTTCGACAACACCTGCGAAGCAAATGAAGTCTCACCTGAGGTAGAGGCAGGGGTGGTTGCAAGACTCAGGTGTCTGCAACCTTAGCTGGGACACAGATCTGTGATTATATTTCTTACAGAACACTTAGCATCGATTATTCATCAATATTCAACCCTTATCATACTTCACAGATAGCACAGAGCATCGCAGCATTTACTTAGATCTAAGGTATTTTAGCACTTAGCAACAACAAAACAGATCAGATCCAGTAGATCAACACTAATCATATTTGTACATGTCAAATATATCATTCACACATATCTAAGAAGCACCAAGCATAAGTAGATCTATCTAAATATATCAAAGCACTTTGCAAAAGCAGGGACAACACATCAAGTCAAAGCACAAAGAATAACACACAGATTTACGTGGTTCACCCCCTTCTCTGGGGCTACGTCCACCAACTCTTCTTCTTTATTAGCATCTCTAATCGGTTACAGGCACAAAGCCACCAAAAATCCTTCCTCGCATAGGACAGAAGATCTGCACAACTCGCTAGATCCTTCTTCCTTGTGCTTACAGCACAAAGCCTTCTATAACTTCTACAACAACTTGCACTTAGCTATGTAAACCTTCTACAGTCATGCACAGAGCACTTACATAGACTATTAGCACTTAGCTTACATCACATAGATACAATCCTCCTCTACTAGATGCCTAGATGTTTATTTATACATTACAAAAATGGTCCTAAACATCGGTAAACCCACGGGCCGACATCCCTTTCCCATTACATTGTCCCAAAACCCAAAAAGGGGGTCCAAAATTGGGCTGAGATCCCGTGATCTCTGCTTCATCTGGCGCTCCATCTTCGGCAGGCTTTCGAAGTCCCAAAAATGGTAAAATATGACCAAGTAACTTCAAAACTTGGTCAAGGGCCAACATTACCCAAATGGAACATTATTTATCACTCAATTGAGTTATTAATGACCTACACAAACTACATGTGGGGTTATTATATTTGGGTGTTGTTGGCATAGGGGTAGATCCAAGGTTTATCTCCAAGAGCGCACCAACAAGCCCTAACTACTGGCCCTTTCGGAAACACCTGTGAGGCAAATGCAATCTCACCCGAAGTAGCTATGGGAGGTTGCAGGACGCAAATGTCTACAACTAAGGGAATACAAAGTGGATCCAATACAAGAACAAAACAACATCTAGATGTTAGTTATCAACTTAGTCCTACCTCTCACATTTACCTATTAGATCTAACACAGTAATGGAATAACAGAATATCAAGAACAAGAGAACACTACATCAATCACACACAACACCAAGACATGCGTGGTTCACCCTCTCCCTAGGTCTACGTCCACATAATTTTGATTTATAATATAGTAAGATGAAAGCATACAGTTCTTATCTATGCTCTTAGCTAGCAGATCTTCTCTCTTTCTCTCTGTCTTCCCTCCCTGTGCACCCAGCTGCAGGGTTGATCTTTGCACCCAGCTGAATATCTTACAACACAAACTTCCCTCACTCCTCCATGATTCTCTCTCTCTCACTACAATAGTCACTCATAAAAATAATGAACTTGGAATGAAAAATAACAACAACAACCCATCCTAGGTCCTTTTGACCTTTATTTATACATTACAACATCTCACCGACAGCCTTAGGCCAAAACTTAAATGACAAAACCCTAGATACAAAAACCCTAGGTGTCTAAAAACCTAGGTCAACTTGACCTGCATTTTCAGGGCTTTGCCAACCTGTCTTTCCTTCCTCCTCATCTAGTGATCCAAAGCATCCAACGATGTCTTTTTCCACTTGTTGATTTGTCCACGATATGTCTTCCTTGTTGATCTGTCATCCTCGATCTCCTCGTCCAACGACTTGCTTTCTCTTACTTCACTCTGTCTTTTCTTCTCTTCTGCTCACTTCGACCCAATATCAATCACTGTGTCTTCCACGTAGTTCACATTCTCTATTTTCTTCCTTACTCTTCGCTTACTTCCATACCCAAGGGCCAACAGGGGTTGAACATTGGCAATGGTGGCAATGGTATAAGAATATTTATAAAGGTTGCATTTCCTGGACCTAATTTGTGAAAAGTCTTTATGCTTATTTTGAGCATGACACTCACCATTCGGGATGACTGAAAAAAACCATGCCAAACATACAAAATTATGGAATACACTACCGCCTTTGAGCAACTAGAAATCCACACAATAATTTTTTTAAGCAAAATTTCACCAATTTGGCTAAATTTTATTTTAAAATAAATAAATTTAAGTTAATATTTTTCATATTTTCATTAAAAATAAAAATCTTGTAGCCTAATTTATGATTATAGTTATGCATACAATTATATTTTTTTTTATGAATATTAGTTAATAGCAACTACTCTTGGGAAAACAATGAATTTTCAATTGAAGTCATGTAAATTTATGTAGGAAAGAAAATGTTTTTAGTACTTTTATGGTATTATTTTTTTCACTTCTTTCAACATGTATGTGGTATATCATGTTGTTGGTGTACATGAATCATTTTTCACTCACATGTATAATTGTCTCTCTCCTAGATCACACTTTAGCTTCATCCCTTAATTCTAGCGATTTATCTTAGGGATAGGAGTGCTTCTCTCCTACATTTTAGGTGAGATCCTACTTTCTAGGAATAATTGTGCATGTGAGGAGTATATCTTATTTTCTAGGAGACAGTTTCCTATTATGAGCTAGTTTAATCCACTTGGATAGTAAAAGCTAATTTAACTCCCTCATGAAATCCCACTTGGATAATTAGGGCATGTTCTCTCATACTTTACAAGTAGTTAAGACTAGCATAGTTGCATGGAAAACTAATTCGATTATATTTCATTCAAGTTCATTATATTGCATTTTTTCATTCTTTCAATAGGTTAATGAGAATTACATTGCTCCAATCATTATTCTTCTCTTCTCTTCTCTCAATTTGCTAATTGTATTTCTTCTCAATTTGATTATAGATCCTCTTGTAGGTTGATCAATCGAATCTTACATGGTATCAAAGCTTGATTGAATCTAAGGGAGTAGTATATAGGTTTGCATATGGAAGACACAAATTAGAGCACACTAGAAAGGATGGATTGGTATCAACAAAAAATCTTCACATCATTCAACTACTATGAATGGAAGACACATGTGGTTATAATTCTCTTGTGAGGTAACAACATATATAAGATCAAAATAGGAATTGAGACTTAACTAAATTCCACTATTGAAAAGGAAAAATGGTTCAATCTAATGGATGAATCATACAAATTGTTATGTCTCTCTATTTCTCCTAACCTCTTATTCCACATAAAATATACAAAAACACCAAATGAAGTCTGGACCAAGATGGAAGGACTCTTCGGGAAGTAGGATGTGTTGTGAGAAAAACATTTGGAGAATGAGATCATTAGTTTGATCTTGAGCATATTTTAAACCATCCAATATTTCTTTCGCCAAGTTTAAATCACTATTTCTTCAACTCAAATTATGTGGCATAGACAAGATGGATAAGGAAGAGAAACTCATTCTCTCAATTCTCTCCATATTGGGGCCTAAATACCCGGTTTTTTCTTCTACCTGCAACAAAATCCACATTTGGAGATGCTTGGAATATTCCCTCATTGGATAATTTTGATGCCTCTTTCACCCAAGAGAAATATAAACTTGTTTGAATGGGTTCCATCAAGACAAAAAAAGGTGTATGCACTTGTTGCAAATGAGGGAATTAGGAGTATAAATAAAATTAAACAACAATTCAAAGGAAGGAAAGATCAAGATCAGAGGAAAGAGCACAATACAAAATCTACATAGGATTCCTCCAACTCTAAAACTGGGAAACCAAAGAAGGAGAAGTGATATGTGCTACAAGAAACCCAATCATGAATAACATGATTTCATGATGATCCGAAATCAGATTCAGAAGGCTGTCAAGGCATGAAAAATGCTCAAAAATGAAAGTGCTCAGAATCCGACGAAACCAGCACCATTGCGTCCAGCTCGTCTTCCTGATTCCGGTGGTATAATTTTTATCTCAAACGGAGTCCGTATGAAGAAGATATCGCATTCTGTCCGCCTAGCCAAACAGGCAAAAATTTTGACTTTGCTGACTGTGCAGTCCGTACAGTCCGTACGGATGCTGACGTGGCATGTCCGCACGTGCGACACGTGGCAAGTCTGTATATGACATGTGGCAGCTCCAGAGCGTGACATGTGTCAGGCAGTTTTGGCATTTTCAGCGTACGGTTGGACCAATCTCGAGGTGACATGTGTCACCACTGGAAGGGTGACACGTGGCATGGGATGACGTCAGCATCGTACGGCGGATGATGTGGAAAGCTGACCGGGCAGATGACGTGTCGTACGGCAAGTGACGTGGCAGTGATGCATGGTAGTGACGTGGGCGAATGAGCGGCTGACAAGTGGCATGTTTCGGTTGGTTGTCTTCGTCAAATCAATGGTTGACACGTGGCATCATTTGGGTGAATGGTAAGGTGCCACGTGACCCAATCAGCGGCTGCCACATGGCACCCCAGGTTTTGCCAATATGGCCTATGTCAAAATTATTGGCGTCGCCGGGGATCGAGCCCGCGACCTCTCCACCGGCAATGACTTCACAACGCCCTTTCGACCGTTGGACCCTGGTTTGATTCTTGTTACAAGCATATGTTTGATTTTATTAAAATTTGAACGTTTGTAATGGACGGG
Source organism: Picea sitchensis (assembly GCA_010110895.2). NCBI lineage: Eukaryota > Viridiplantae > Streptophyta > Pinopsida > Pinales > Pinaceae > Picea > Picea sitchensis. The sequence continues at coordinate 23,809 of SNQJ01S0138165.1, read as the reverse complement.
GGTGGTCGGGCCGGGGCTTGGCCCCGACCCCGGTTTTATTGTGCCCCCATACGACCATTAGCACGGGAATTCGGCGCGGTTTATATTCAACGGTTATTTGAATGCTATGTAACCGTTATATAATATGTGTGTTGCGCGGTTTTAATACTTTGAACCAACGGTTATGACCGTTATGTGCGCACGGGTTTTAAACCACGGTTCTATGCCCGGTAGTGTGACCAAGTGCTGTGCACAAAAGGGGTAAGGCCAGCGCTTAGCCCAAGGGCTAGCGCTCGGCCATATGGCTATGCATATGACCAAGAAGGGGGTGCGCGCCAAGACTTGGGGGGATAAAGCCCAAATTGTAACTACATTATAGTTTAAAAGTGGGTTTTCAACCACTTTTCATTAATTAAATGTAATTAAACCCATTTTTAATGTAATTGGGAGTTATTGGGCTTTTTTAGAGCCTAATTCTTGGGAGGAAGTTGGATATTGAAACCAACTTTCCCAACTATTTAACCAAGGCCATGTTGAGGCCATTTGGGGGATCTTTGAAGAGCTTTTTGACGGTTTTGGAGAGCAGAGATGCTGAGGCAAAGCCAGGTCTAAGCCAGTTTGAGGCAAGGAAGCTGTTGAGGTAGAGATGATGTCGGACGATTTCTGAGAGCTCGGTATATCCGTTTCAGGTGCCGTAAGTTGTGCAAGATTCTAGAGATCATGGAGAACAAGACCAGATCAGTCTAGAAGCCAATCGGCATTGTAAAGATGTAATAATAAGATTTTGAAAAGAAATCAAGAAGCCTCCCTCACAGAGAAAAGGCCCGGAGACGTAGGCAAAGTTGTCGAACTCCGTTATCAAACTTGTGCATTATGGTTTGCTGCTTTTCATTGCATTTCAGATTTGCAAATATGTTAATGACTGTATAATTCATTTGCTTTTCTCACTCTTTCATTAAGTTTTCCAATGGTCATTTAATGCATGCAAATAATAACTCAACCATAGTCATTTCGAAAAATCCTGATGGATCAAGTGGTATCAGAGCTAGTTGACGTTTGGAATTTGAGTTTTGCATGTTAGCCAGGGAAGAGCACATCTCAAGGAGGAAAATGGCATCTACAGGAGGACTTTCTCAATCTCAAGGAGGAAAATGGCATCTACGTGAGGACTTTCAAGACGAGAAGAAGTTCAGATATTCGGTGTTTGCCATGGCCGATGGTGAAGGTGTTGTATGAAGACTACTTGGAACGAAGAGCACGGTTCAAGTTAAAGATTCAAAGAACAACAAAGGAAAAGAAGCATTGAAGGAAGTGCCTCTAAGACCGCTTCGCATAACATATCCGGGAGGTATGCGTTGAAGGTTTCAACAAATTTTCCTCATTCTCATCAAGTTGGTTTTGGTAAATTCAAAAAACACACAAAAGGTGTAGGTTTGAGAATATTAACCAAGATGGGTTATGAAAAGGAAAAGGGCCTTGATCAAGGTCAAGGCATTGTAACCGGATTGAGGCTGAGGAAAGGGCCCTCGGAGCATTTCTAGGGATTACACATGATAGAGGGGACCTTGGAGAGTCTTTCAAGATGGGTTCCAAATCTTCGAAGCAAGTAATGCTTCAAATGGCTAACTTAAGACATTGCAGAACACTTCACAAAGGAAATGGCACACCACTTCAAGACTATGGTAGTGAATGCAATTCATCTCCAAAAAAAGTGAAGATCGCGATGGAAGGTATAATGGTCATGTTTTGTTAATTCTCCTTTGATTATAACAAGCATAATCAAGTAAACCGAACTTGTGGAAACTTTATCCATGTACTTTTTGTCATTCACTCAAGCATTGTGTTGCCAAGTGTTGGAAGAGACAAACTTTGTACAGAAACCTATGTCATCCAAGAAGGAAACATCATCAGAAAGGCACAAGTCCACAACGGAAGAAAGAAAAGGGTAAACAGGTCTAGATGCAAAAAACTCATTGCACATTTTACAACAAGAGTGGACATCAAGAGGCTAGTCACAGTTTAATCCGCAGCCGTCCCAGCGACAAAAAGGATTGCACGCACCCAACAAGGAGGAAGGGATTACCAAATAAGCAAGAAGAACACCGTGGAAGGAAAGAAAAAACAAATACTTATTCCCCGCCATGGCGGATGTCCCAACTTCATTGTGTTTTTCTTCCATTAATCCTCATCTTTCGTAGACAAAGAGCAAGCCCTGCGGGCTTCCTATCCCGAGCTTGTCGAAGTGGTCTGTAACCTTTGGGGACCAAAAGGTCTTATTGTTGGGAGGTGTGGATCCCAAATCGGATCTCGGGGCGGTCACGTAAGTACGAAAAAATGCTCAAAAAATGAAAGTGCTCTGAATCCGACGGTAAACTACACCATTGCGTCCGGCTCGCCTTCCCGATTCCGGTGGTATAATGTTTATCTCAAACGGAGTCCGTATAGCGAAGACATCGCATCATCCCTAGCCAAACAGCAAAAATTTGACTTTGCCGACTCGCACCGTGCCACCGCATCACGATGCTACGGCAACCGGGTACGCGATGACGCAAGTGTCCGATGACAAAAATTCCGTGAGCCGCACAATGGCCCGCGCTGGCATTTTCAGCGCATCAGTTGACCATTAACTCGGTGACACAAGTCACCACTAGAAGGGTGACACATGGCATGGGATGATCGCCAAAGATCGCATTTAATGGATGACGGAAATATGACCGGCAGCATGACGTCGTGACGGCAAATATGACCCGGGCAAAGGACGCTGCGGCAAAGTTGATGTGGGCTGAATGAGCCGTCAGATTAAGTGGCATGTTTTGGTTGGTTGTCTTCGTCAAATCAGCTGTTGACACGTGGCATTCATCGAGTGGATGTAAATGTGCCACGTGGCCCAGTTTTGGGTTGCCACGTGGCACCCTAGTTTTAGCTAATATGGCCTATGTCAAAATTATTAGTGTCGTCGGGGATCGAGCCCACGACCTCCCCACCTGCAATGACTTCACAAAGCTCGTCCGACCATTGGACCATGGTTTGGTTCTTGTTACAAGCATATGTTTGATTTTATTAAAATTTGAACGTTTGTAATGGATGGTGGACAATGGGGCCACTCAACCTTGCTATTACAGCCCCCATACGACCATTGGCGCGGGATTCGGCGCGGTTTATATTCAACGGTTATTTGAATGCTATGTAACCGGCGGAGTATAATATGTGTGTTATGGTTTTAATATTCTTTGAACTAACTATGACTGCTATGTGCACACGGTTTTAAAACCACTTCCGCTCTATTCCAGAGGTGACCAAAGGCCGTGGTAACAAGGGGTAAGGCTGCCACAGTCTAAGGGTTAAGGCCGCCATATGGCTATGCATATGACCAAGAAGGGGGCACGCGCCAAGACTTGGGGGGCTAAAGCCCAAATTGTAACTACATTATAGTTTAAAAGTGGGTTTTCAACCACTTTTCATTAATTAAATGTAATTAAACCCATTTTAATGTAATTGGGAGTTATTGGGCTTTTAGAGCCTAATTTGGGATGAAGTTGGAGATTGAAACCAACTTTCCTAACTATTTAACCAAGGCCATGTTGAGGCTATTTGGGGATGCTTGAAGAGATTTTGACGGTTTTGGAGAGTTGTAGGATGCCTATAGCAAAGCCAAAGTCTAAGCCAGCTTTGAAAAGGAAGTCGTTGAGGTAGAGATGTTGCTCTGACGAGCCTCGAGAGCCTCGGTATATCCTAGCTTCAGCCAAGTTGTGCAAGATTATAGATGACTCTGGTAGAACAAGACCAGACTAGTCTAGAAGCTAATCGGCATTGTAAAGATGTACTAATAATCTTTGAACAGAAATCACAGCCTCCTCACGTAGAAAAAGGCCCTGAGATCTAGGCAAAGTTGTCAACCTATCAAACTTGTGCATTATGGTTTGCTGCTTTCATTGTACTTCTAGATTTGAAAATATGCTACACTGAATTACTGCTTTCTCGCCTTTCATTAAGTTTTCCACAATATTTAATGCATGCAAATAATAACTCAACCATAGTCATTTCCAAAAATCCCATGGATCACATGAGGAATAAAATTGATCAGATGACCCATCTTTTTGAGAGGCATACTATCAATTTAACTGATAATATCAAGAAGAAAGCTAAGAAATATGACAAGCCACAAGATGATAAAGGCAAAGGAAAGGAAACAATTCATGCACTTGTTGTTGTCTCTTCCTCATTATCTACATGGGTTCTTGATTCAGTAGCCTTGAAACATATGGCCTCAACACATGAAATATTTACTTATTTGAAGCCATGCACTAGTCCTACCATATTAATGAGATATAATACACTAGTTCAAGTATGCGGGAAATGTACCATTTATTTAGATCATGATCATTTACAAAATGTAGTACATGTACCTTCCTTGTCCATCAACCTTATTTTCATCTATTAGATCACCCATTCAGGTACCAACAAGTGAGTGGAGTTCACACCTGATTCAATATTCATTACAATTGTTTTGATGGAAAAAAGGTCATGGTTGGTAAAGAAGATCACTAATCCAGGTTGTATGTATTTTCTAATTTTATTCCAAAATATCCTTATATTATACTTCTAACACATTGTAATGAAGTAAGTAGGAAATGGCATGAAATATTTGGTCACCTTAACTACCACTATTTGTAGTAACTTGATAAGAGTATGGTGATAGGATTACCAGACATTAAGTATCATGATGGTGTATGTTAGGGTTTCATTCTTGGAAAGCATTCAAAAGAACATTTTGAAAAGGGAAAGGCATGGAGAGCCTCATCAACTCTTAATATTGTTCATAATGATATTATAGGTCCATTTCCTCACCCATCCATGAGAAGGGACAAGTATTTTTTGACCTTCATTGATGGTTGGTCAAGGTACACCTGGGTATACTTCCTCAAGAACAAATTGGATTTTTTTTTATTTTTTTTTTCAGAGAATTCAAATCTATTGTATATAAGTGGTTAGGAAAGGGAATCAAGATCCTGCATATGGACAATGGGGAAGAGAGTATGTGAGAAAATATGTCTATCATCTATGTGTAGAGGCAAGTATCTAGTTATAGCATATAGTTCCTTATACTCCACAATAGAATGGAGTTGCAGAACAAAAGAACAAATCCTTGAAGGAGATGGAAAATTGCATGCTATAGTCCAATTACCTTGCTCCAAAGTTTTGGGATGAAGCTATCAAATTTGAAAACTACATCTAGAACTAATTTCCTCACAAAGCATTGAATAGAGTCACTCCATTCGAATCTTGGAGTGGTTGGAAATTGAAAGTCGAGAACATTAGGGTGTTTGGATCTTGTGCATGGACATAGATTCCTTCATAGAAAAGGAGGGATTTGTTACTCCAAATTTAAGAGTGCATTTTTTGGGAACATTGTGATAGTGTTAAGGGATAGAATCTACTAAATACTTTAACTGGAAAAAAAAATAATTGAAATAAGTGTCAAATTTGAAGAGGACCCCTTGCATGCAACTAAGGAAGAACCTGCTACAAATCCACTAATTCTTGTAGATGAAGATCTCACATATGACTCTTTTATTACCTCATATGAAATTTTATATTTCGATGAAGAAGAGGAAGCTAATGAAATTGTTGAACATGTTGTTGTAGATATGACATCCAAACCACTTTGGGCACAACAAACTCATCAAGCGACAACTGATCTAGTTGGGGATCCAACAAATACATAGAGGAATCTCTAAATATGATCCATATGGATGTCAGTGGCCTCCCACCTATTCCAACTGGTTCATTTTGGCAGTTTTCCAGTTTGGCAATTTTTTTCCTAGTTTTCAAGTCCCTAACTTGCGGGGCCATTTTGAGGCCCTAAACAACATTTTTAGAGATCGGCACAATCGAAAATTCCCTTTCCAACGGGCTATCGTGTGCCTAAAACAGAGATTGTATGCAAAAGTTACGACCCCGGTAAGTTGACCAACTAACTTACCCAAACGGGGCCCACGTGACTTTTGGCGCTTCATCTCCTAGGCTTAGGTTTTTGGATTTCTAGGGTTTTTGACATTCATGTTTATTGTAAAAAGGCCTTCAGAGCCTCATTGTAATGATCTTCTGGCGAATGAGTGCATTCGTCACATCTCTTCTCAAGATAAGACGCCACCATTCCAACAAGCTTGTTTTCCGCTACATTTTACAGTTTCATCTTATTTCCTTATTGAATAGAAAACTAGTTTTACTGTTATTATTCTGTGTTAAGCATATTTTAATAATATGTATTCATTTTGTTTTGCTCATAAAATCTAGATCAATGGTATCAGAGTGGTCTTCTCCTTGTCGTCTTAATGCATGTCCCCAACGAGGTCGGGGTACAAAGAATTGGGTCTCAAGCTTGTTTCGCTTGAGGACAAAATCTCTCGCACGCCCAAACGAACTCTCATGGAAAGAGAAAATAAAGATGATGGGACAGGAGATCCTTTCAAAATGTTTCTTGAGGAATCCCTCATGCAACAGAGGAACGAGATGATGGATAGTTTCGCGCAAATCCTTCAGCGGCTTCCAACAAGCGACGCATCTTCCTCGAGTGGAGGCGTCGCCCCCTTCAAGGTCAAATCAATTTCGGTATTCCTATATTTGAAGGTCAGATCGACGCGGATGCTATAGACAAGTGGTTGAATCTACTAGAAGGGTATTTTTCTATCCATAACTTTTCAAATAGAGAAAAAAATACTTTTGCGCTCCTCAAAGTCGTTCCCCGTGTCAAAGATTGGTGGGAAACTTTCTGTGAGCAAAAGGAAACAGAGGAACCCTCATTATTTACAGTCACGGCCACCTAGGAATCCTTCAGGGATGCTATTAAGGAACAATAGTACCTTGTCGGAATATATGACGACTTGTATACCAAATGGACTACACTGCGACAAGAAAGAGAACAAGCAGTGCCAGATTTCAAAAATATCTTCCATACCCTGTGCACCAAGATGGGTATCAAAGATTCAGAGTGACATTTGGTGTTCAAGTACCGTGGTGCTTTGCATAGATACATCCATACCGAAATGGAATTTATGGACATTTCATCCTTGGGCGCGGCCTATCGATATGCCATCAAAATTGAGCAGAAGCTCAAACAAAAGACGCAATAATTTGGGCCTGGGAACCCCTCGCAGCAAAAGCCAAGAAAGGGCGGCCCCAACCTATAGAACAAAGGATAGAGAAAAGATGGACAGTATCAGGACAACCAGTCCAAGCCGCAAGCAAAGAAGGACACCGGAAAGACAAAGAAGGATACCGGGAAGTGGTGTGAATTCCATAAGAGCCCTTGGCATAACACTGTTGATTGTCGCTCAAAGCAGTCATTGGTGGCTGAAGTGAAAGCCTTTGAATTAGATGTGGGTTCTGACTCTGAGTCAAAACCAGAAAGGGTAAGACGGATCATTGATGCAGAGCCAAGTGCCACCGTTGCTACCACCAAGCTCTAGCCTAATGAACCAGATGAGCCAGAAGAAGGCGAGCGCCTTTTCCATTCACAGATGTGGGTAAAAGGCACCCCACTGCACTTCATCATTGATACCGATAGCCAGAAGAACCTCATCTCAGTAGAGGTCATGAAGAGGCTGGACCTGCCGACAACTCTGCACCTGTAGCCCTACACCATTGGATGGCTTCGCCAAGGAAGCGATCTCCATGTCAACCAACAGTGTCGACTTTCGTACAACATCAAGCCCTTCAAAGACGAGG
>SNQJ01S0138164.1:0-10273 GCA_010110895.2 Picea sitchensis | reverse complement strand
ATAGGCGATTCCAGAATAATAATACAGGCCATGATCAAACACTCCACAACTCAAAGCACTAATCTCAACAATCTCCTTGATAAAATTTGCCTCCTCTTAAGGAATTTGAACTCCTATCAATTCTTTCACGTGTTAAGGGACCTCAACCGAATGGATGATAAGGAAGCCAACAAAGGCGTGTTACTGGAGGCTAGGGTGTTGTCAGTAAATGGAATTATGAATAATGTGGAGATCCCATGAACCCACGCCATCCTCTTGCACTCTTCCAAATGCTAGATCATGAACCAATCCCTTAGAGTTTGGGGAGAAGGAACCGTCCGGAGAGCTCCTGTCAGAAATTGCAAATGTATGAAATTTGCTAGAAAGGAATCCAAAGTGCAGGAGAGAAGTAACATGTGTTGAAACAGTGTTGTATCATGCTGAAACAGAGGGCTGTAACTTACGCTGAAACATAGTGATGGAACAGATGTTGAAACACAGTGCTGGAATAGATGTCGAAACTCAGTACTGGAACAGATGCTGAAACACAGTGTTGGAACAGATGTTGAACACAGTGCTGGAATAGATGTCAAAACTTAGTGCTGGAACAGATGCTGGAACACAGTGCTGGAACTTTTGCTGAAACAGAGCTGGAACTTAGGCTGAAACACAGTGTTGTAACAGCTGAAACACAGTGTTGTTACATATGCTGAAACACAGTGCTGCAACAGATGCTGAAACACAATGCTGGAAATTATGTTGAAACAGCGCTGGAACTTATGCTGAAACAGTGTTGCATCACATGTTGAATCTCAGTGTTGGATCATATGTTGAAACAGTGCTGGACCATATGCTGAAACACCGCTGTAACAATTGTCGAAACAGTGTTGAGTCATATGCTGAAACAGTACTGAGACTTATGTTGAAACAGTGATTGGAGATTTGGCAATTAATTTTAGAATACATACAGGAACTAGGTTAGCTCACAAGTCTACAGTTTTAGAAGTAGAATGGATCAAAAAGACAGGCCTGAAGAAATTCGAGGACATTTTGTATTTTGATCTGTAGGCCCGAAGAAATTCGGGGCCATTTTGTAACTGAATCTGTGGCTTTGCCACCCCTCTAATATAAACTATAACCGTTTTCGTCAAAAAAAAAACTCCTCTACAAACTCCTTTTCTTAAGCTTGATATTGAGTTTGAATTGCCTATGTACAATGGAGAGGTGAATGAAGAGAAATTGGATAACTGGATTCGTCAGATTGAAGTGTATTGTAGGATACAAAGGATCAAAGATGATGAAACTAAGATTTAACTTTCTTCTTTAATATTGGACAGTGCAGCACTCATTTGGTGGGAAGCCAAAACTCAAGAGGACATGAAGAAACATGGTAAAGTTTTATCCTCTTGGAATGATTTTATTATTGCACTTAAAAGACAATTTTATTCATTAGCATACATGCAGAAAGCTATTATGGATTGGAAAAACTTTAGTCAAACTAAAGGGCAAAGTGTTCAAAGCTACACTCAAGAATTTAGAAGAAGGGCTTTGATTTTGGGTATAGATTTGTCTTCTCAAGAAACTTTACTCAAATATATTGGAGGATTACATAGCTACTTGAGGCACACAATACTTATGTTTAACCCTACAAGTCTAGATGAAGTATGTTTATAGGCAACCCATTTGGAAGCAAGAGGGAGGAATGGACCTCAAGAGGGCAGCAGGAAACCTTTTGGTCATGGAGACAAAGGAAAGAAGAAGTTCAAGGGAAATGGTAGAAAGAATGTTTCAATCAAGAAAGAGGGAGAGAAACTCACATGTAAACATTGTTCAAAATATGGCCATGATGAAGACCATTGTTGGAAACTTCATCCTGAAAAGAGACCCAAAAATTTCAGCAATAAGGGGAAACCAAAGACTACTGCAACTGTACAACATGATTTAGGTTCTAATTCGAGTGATGAAACAAAGGTTACATCCATGGGTTTTCAAGGTAAGGACTCTATTGCAAGTACTATTTCTTCAAGTAGTAAAAGCCTCAATGAAACTCAACAAGAAAAAGAAAGAATAGAGCTTTTCCACATAAGGGTGATTTCAAAGCATACCAAGATAGATACTCTTTTTTATATTGGATCTCAAGCAAACCTCATATCTGAAGACACTATCAAGAAACTAAAATTGGAAACTACTCCACATCCTAAACCATACACTCTAGGATGGATATGTGACAATGTCAATTTGCATGTGACAAGAAGGTGTAAACTTAGATTTGCCATCACTGCAAATTTTATAGATGAGGTAGAGCTTGATGTTATTCCTTTAGATATATGTGGTATTATGTTGGGAATCCCATACTTATATGATAGGAGAACCATCTTTCATCATCATGAGAACAAGTATCATTTGTTTAAAAATGGAGTTGAGTACATTGTTAGAGCACATACAAAGAAGTTGAATTTGTCACTTGTAAATGTTGAACAAATGAAGAGATTAGTCAATTCTAGTAAGAATTTTGTCCTCTTGATGATCAAACCCAAAGACAATGTTGAAAAAGAAGCTTTCCAAGGTTTTGATTCAAAATTGAAATCTGATCTATATGAGGTTGTTAACCAATATGATGAGATGTTTACGGAACCAAAGGGATTGCCTCCAAAAAGGGCTATCCAACATGAGATACAATTGTAGCAAGATTGTCCTCTTCCAAACATTGGTATGTATAGGATGTCAGTCATGGAGAATGTTGAAATTAAAAAAAAAAAATCCAAGAGTTGCTTGACAAAGGGGTCATCATGCCAAGCACATCGCCATGTGGATCACCAATTGTTTTAGTGCCAAAGAAAGATGGTACATGGAGCATGTGTGTAGATTTCAGGGCCTTGAACACGATTACGGTAAAGAATCGTTATCCTCTCCTAGAATTGATGATTTGCTTGATCAATTGAAGATGCTAAGTATTTTACTAAATTGGATTTGAGAAGTGGATATCATCAGATTAGGATTGTTGAAGGAGACACTTGGAAGACAACTATCAAAACAAAGCAATGTTTGTTTGAGTGGGTGGTAATGCCATTTGGACTTTGCAATGCTCCTGCTACATTCATGAGAGTCATGAATGATGTTTTAAGACATTTTCTTGATGATTGTGTGATTGTCTACTTGGATGACATTTTAATATTTAGAAAATCTCGTGAAGATCATGTTATGCATGTAAAGCAAGTTATGGATGTCTTAAAGAAAGAAAAAATATTTTTGAAGATGTCTAAATGTGAGTTTGGAAAGACCTCACTTGTTTAATTGGGGCATATTGTTGGAGAAGGAGAACTGAAAATTGATCCTTCCAAGGTCAAATTTATTTTGGATTGGCCAAAGCCCAACAATGTGACAAAGGTAAGAAGCTTTTTGGGAGCAGCCCAATATTGGAGAAATTTGATTGCTAACTTCTCTACAATTGTAGCTCCATTACATGCAGTGACAAGAATCAAGAAAGTTTTCCAATGGGGAAGCAAGCAACAAAAATAATTTCATGCATTGAAGGAGAAGATTAGTTCAGCTCCAGTTATTTCACTTCCAAATTTGAGACAACCATTTGAGATCCAAACAAATGCAAGAAATTATGCAATGGGAGCAGTCTTGTTGCAACATGGTAAGCCCATTTGTTTTCATTCTGAAACTTTTAATGGTGTTGTGATTAAATATCCTACTTATGATAACGAGTTGTATGCATTGGTGCAAAGTGTGAAAAAATGGAAACATTATTTGTTGGGAAAAGAAACTATCATTCACACAGATCATCAACCATTCCAATACTTACAATCAAAAACAAAGTTGCAGCAAGCAAGGCACTTCAGATGGATGTGTTTTCTACAACAGTTCCACTTGGTTATAAGGTATAAAAAAGGCATTTATAACATAGTTGTTGATATGATTTTCGGGCCTATTGTTAGTGCTTCAGTTGTTCTTAAGCATAATTCTATCATGCATGAGATCTATGTTGAAAAGTATGCTTTAGATGTAGATTTTAAAGAGGTTTATGCAACTTTGTGTCATTCTGACCAAGTTGAGGAATTGGATTACCATGTGCATGATAAGCTTTTGTATCATCTTGGCAAGCTATGTATTTCACATGGTGAAAGATTCAACATCATAAGGGAAGCTCATTCTTCTCTTATTGATGGCCACTTTGGTGTAGGCAAGATTGTGTCTAATTTGCAATGGTATTGTTATTGGCCTAAAATGATTGAAAGTGTTTCAAGATATGTAAGAGGATGTTGTTTATGTGCTACAAGAAAGCCTAGCAATAGAAAGTTGGGTTTGTATACTCCACTTTCAGTTCCTTCTCGTCCTTGGGAAAGCATTTCCATGGACTTTGTAGGAGGTCTACCTATGTCTAAAATAAATCATGATTATCTTTATGTTGTGGTTGACCGTTTCAGCAAAATGTGTATTTTGATGCCTTGTAAGAAGAAGGTTACAACTGAGCAAACAACAAATATGTTCTTTCATCATGTTTGGGTACATTTTGGGTTGCCTAAATCCATTATTTCTGATCGAGATTCTCGATTTATTGGGAAATGTTGGTCAAGTTTATGCCCACTCATGGACACTGTTGTTCCAGAGTCTGTACTTAAGGCTTAGAAGTACAGTGTCTAGGCATCTGAAAGTGTGTAAAAGGTGGAGATGAGAGAAACGTCAACCTTCAGCAAAGGAAACTAAGGAAGATTTCTACGTTGGTGTTGTCTAGCTTCCAATTGTTCTTGGATAGTTATATCTTGTTCAATGGCTGCCCATGAACGTTTAAGTTCGATCCGGTTAGTAGTTGTTTTAAGAATGGTGTCGAAAAGGTTTAAGGAAATGTGCATTTGGTTCGATAATCCGGGTTCGATATTGGGTTGTGTTGGTACAGGGAAAGTCATGGAGGAACAGTAAAAGTAGGAAAAACTTCAAAGAGAGATTAGATGTTGTCTCAATTTGGTCGTATAAAAGAGAATTTACAGTTTCAGGAATAAAATAGGGATGCAAATCAAAGGCTCTTTCCCGTAACTGTATTATATTTTAATAAAAGGTATGAGGTGGGAGAAAAACATTTAGCTGTCTATGGTGTAAGGCTCCTATCAGGGGAGAATCACACGTATAAACAGAAGAGGAAAATTGTAAGGAAATAACCGATGTAGCAAAGAATAAGTGTAGAATTCTGAAAATGTGGATTGGTCTTACACCCGCTGATAGCTGGTACAGAGGAAAAACAATAAACAATTACAGAAAACCAAAATTCATTCGCTATAGTAGTGGTCGTACTAAATTATAACAAAGCACATCAGTTAGGAATATGAAATGAAACGAAAAATGAGATACAAGAAAACAAACTTGTAACACAGTCGTGACAGAATTGAGAATCTTCAGATTTGCTTTGTATTAACTCTCAAATGTAAAAAACTCTGTTACAATCGACACAAAAAGGTCCAGCCCCGTTTATTTCTTTCTGTGGTATATTTATACAATTTTACAAATAACATAGAATCTCAATAGTCACAAAATTTCGGTTATGACAGGGAGGAGAGCAATCGCTCCATTTCTCCTTCTCTGTCTTCACTTGGTGCCAGACGTTTTTCATCGCGCGGGCTCGGTACAGGTGACACATCTTTCAACCAGCTGAGATATTATCCGCGACGGTTCATCTTGACAACTGGCTTCAAAGAAGTAACATTCTCGGGCTAACTGTTGCAGCATGTCTTCCATCTGTCCATCTATGATGTCAATGGCGCATAATTATGTGTTGGGTTTAATCATGCATTTATCTACTTGGACTATGTCCACCATTGTCATCTGAGAAATATCGGCCGAATCTCTTTCTTCTTTTTCCTTCAGATCAAGCGAGATCTTTTCCACATTCATTTGCATCAACGTCTCGGCATTACCTCCGCTATCAATACCCATCAGATCGTCGTCTATAGAATTAAAGGCCTCCTCTAAGGAATTGGTTATCTTCTTGGCTTGTTGCTTTCCTTCGGTGATGTTATGCTCCCATTCCTTTAATAGAATGTTTCCTCTGGTTTTCTCTGAAATAGTGAACCTGGGAGTACCTGTCGAAACCTTGTTGTTCGTGGCTATCACAGCCTCCTGGAAGGCGACCCGAGTTGCTCCGGCATCCCTTTCTCTGGCAGATAAGTTCTCGGAAACCTGATTGACCAGCAATCAGTTGTCCCAGATTGCTTCTACCTTGGCGATCAAATTTCGTTGTGTCACAGAGACTCTGCTCCGAATCTCGATCGCCTGGGATTTAAACATCCCAATGTTTATCATTCTGTTCTCGGCGATCTCCACCCTAACCTGTAGCTGTTAGATCAAATCCCTTTGCTGGCCTGCTTGCATCCGACCATCCCGGACCATGAGTTGTGCTTGCTTGAGCTTAGTTTTGAGCATCTCCATCTCGTTTTTATCGGCCAACCTGGCCTGCTCTATTCCTATGCTCTCCTGGTCTTTAGCAGTCTCTGTTGTTGTAGCCAGTCTGGCTTCAAGGGCCCTAATGAGGTGATTTTTTATTTTAAGTTGGTTTTTTAAGAGCCCGACTAAAAATTGATTCGCTGAGGCATATGCTCCTAGTGTCCCTGCTATTTCAGTGGCAAATTGCTCATTCTTTTTGTCCTTTCCCTCAGTTATAACTTTGTACTTCTTGGCAGTTGACTCTCCTTCCTGGTAGAATTCCCTTTTTACTACTGCCTTTCTCTTCTTATCAAAGAAAAACTCATTTGGAGGGATTTCTTCCACCCTTATGGGCCTCAATTCTTCATTGAATATCCATCCTGCATCGATATTTCCCTGCATCGACTGCAAGGGGGTAACCGATGTGATAGGTTCCTCGATCTGCTTCGCAGATTTTCCCGGAGTAGCGACCGGACTCTGTTTCTTTGGTTGGTCGGGAGTCTTTATCTCTGCTTCCAGACTCTGCTTCTTCGGTGGGTCTGGAGTCTTTTTCTCTGCTTCCGGACTCTTCGTTTGCTCCCACTAGTCCTGGTGTTTTCCTTGGTCAGGAGTCGCATCCTTAGAACCTTCGGCATCCTTCTGTTTTGCCTCCGACGTACACGGGCCCTCACCTCACAATACTGCGGGAACATAGCTACGTCGATGTTCCTGGAACTTCAAAACATCAGCTCTTTCCTCGGGTGCCAAGGATTGTATCCGAGCTAGAATCTCCACATAGGACCTTGCTCCTCGGAAAATGTCATCCGAGGGTGAGTTCTCATGCTCAAATCTCTTGAGCCCGCAATTGGCCAAATGATTGCTCATGACCCTCTGCGGATCGTGCTTCTTGTATTCGATGGAGACCAAATTTAAGTCTTCCAGGGCTACAGCCTCGGCTTTGGCATGCCCGAAATCTAATAAAGAATAAGAATTCAAATGAACAGGAAAAGACGGCCATACCTTCTTCGAGTACCCTTTAAGTTCTTTGCTTACACCGCCAATCACCATTTGCCGGGCAACCTCGTGACAAGCCAGCTTGTTAGGAATGAACAATGGCAGCGCATGCGGGGGAACAGAAGCCCCGAAAACTCTGAGGTATGAAAATTCTGCTTCCACATACCAGTCTTCTATGTTGCTCAGATTTGTTACTATGATGTTCGAGATCCGGGATGGTGGATGACCAAAAATGGCGATATGAAAGGGCACCATCACCTAGTTAAAGATTTCATATGCAAATTTTCCGCTTTGTTTTCCCATAATTTTGCATGATATACATGTATGGGTTCGTCTTCGGCCAGAGTCCAACTCCAGCTGATTAATGGAAATGGTGTCATAGAACAAATTGCGTCCATAATGTATGTGGACATGAAGAATGAAGACGCCTTTCCATTCTCTTTCTCCGCCCGATACTCTGTGACCCGATTGGTCAAGTTATCGGAAAGCATCTTTTCCCAGTCAAAGGAACTGCCTTCGCCGACCCGAAACATTAGAGGCACCCATGAAAGGAAAAAATGTGAGGTGTCCTCCTTCCCATATAACCGGCATGTCATCATGGCCACATATTTGTACTGTGGTTCTAATGAAGCGACTGAATATATGTTGTGGGTATCAGCTCTGAACTTTGCGGTGTTTGAAACCCAATTCTTTATCAAATTGGACATGGTTTTATCATACTGTACGCATTCCTTCTCCTTGAACTCGTCCAAGAACTCACTGTCATATGTGTAGTCGGACATCGTGGGCAGCTTATACATGGTTTGCAGATGCTCCGGCCTGAAAGTCTCGATGGTGACTCTCTGCTCATTCATGATAGTTCTGGTCGGTATGTACACATGGTCCAATGCCCAGTGGACCATATCATAATATGGAAGCAACTGTGCCATGGCTGCTACTCTGTGCATTCTGGATTGGATGACTATTTTGTACTTGGTGGTCATATCATCTTTTTCGTTGTCGCTGGAGTCGTCGGAATAATCCACCAATTCTGCTTGCAGAATATCTGAAACATATGACCAATTCGGGATCGAGTTGATACCTCGGGGAGAAGTATCAGAGACATTGTCTGAGCCTTGTCCCGAAACCTCAACATTTGCCTTTGATGATTTTCGCGGAGCCATGGTTGAAGCTTGTGTTTTAGCTCTTCTGCGATAGAACTGTGTATACATACAGAAGTTAGTTTACTCAAAGGTGGTGTGCTCTGCGTGCTATGAAAATGCATTTTTTATAATGAACCACAGCTCTTATATATACTCAAAAAACTCGGTACCCTTCAGAACAATTCTGTCAAATCATCTTTAGAAATAAATTTTGCCATAAAAATCCGATCTTATATCCGTCGTATTGTCCTATTTCCTCATTAATGTCATAAATTTTGGCGGTTTCAAAATCTCAGTTGGTGTATGGAGGAAAAAGGCTACCTCGTAAATTGTGCAGACATCAAAGCGCGGGATATTCATTGATTTAGCTTAATTAATCCGGTTTTACCGTTGTTTACAATGTTTCGGTACTCGTTATATCGGGGATTTTACTTAAACATTTTGAACCTCTAACACCCGAGACTGCAATGACCGATTTTGGTTAATAAAAACAAAATCTTGATTAGGGGCTCAGTTAATTTTATAATCATTATATTCGCCATATCGCGACTCGGAGCTTCGAAGATAAGTTTCTGGAAGATTTACATGCCAAGTTGCGAAACCACGAGATCACGACAACATGACTTAATTAAAAAGGAAGCTAATCTTGGACTAAGCGATCAATTAATTACGTTATAACCGCATCGTGATTTCGCGAGTCGGGGTTTAGAGGGTGAAACTTTCAAAAAGGACAACGCCGAGTGGCGAAATGCCAAGAGAATCTTTTACCATGGTTTAGCTTTTACCCTTAACCTTGACATGAGTTACTCAAATAAGGACCTCATGTTCTCGGCTATCGGGGCCATGACAATAAATTTTTGGGTTCGGCGAACGCCGAGGCGCGAAACCCCGATGACGTTTAATCATGAGTTAGGGAAAAATTTACCCTCGTTACTGTCTTGAGTGAAAAGTTAAAACGATTTCACTGTTTCGTGGCTCGGGACGTTTGAACTACATGGCTTATAGTATCCGACCTATGAGATCCCGAAGTGGAACAAAAAGAGGAAACATTTTTACGAAAGGTAGGACTTGTTTCGAGAGTAGAATAATCATCGCTTCTCGCGTGATAAAGCTTCAGAGATCTCGATATCTCAGAGGGAAAAATGAAAACCATTTTTTAGATTTCAAGCATTAAGAATGAAATTTGTGACGGGCTAGAAAAACAGGGGCGGCTCCAACATAGGCTCCAACTAGGGATCTCGCCTTCCTGTGAGGCGGGAAGAACAGTAGACCACATGCCAATATTGGGTAAATGGAGTCAAAAGCTCAATCAGGCGAAAAGGTTCCCTAGAAAAAGGGTATCGAAAGGGGGAAAAGACTTCGTTCTTTACCTCGAAAAGATTTTTCAAAATCAAATACTCTTTTTTAAACATAGTTGTAGTCCCTTTCACAATTTTCCCTTTGCCGCTACTAAATTCAGGTATGTTTTAAGACAATCAAAACAGTCCTAGGAGACCCAATAGATCTTGCGGCATATTGGCTTGCATCAAAAGAATAAGATTATATGTTTTTAATTGGGGAGTCCCGTCTGAATTTGGGATGTGGATCAGGTTTTAAAAAGCATTGGTTACCAGAGTGGAGTGATATTCATGTATAACAGCCTTACAGATATCTCAGACATTGCTTCACTGCCAGCGAGCCTGTTCAGTACCCCGGTGAAGTTATCTGGCCCCTTTTTACTGAATTTCCTTTCACCACTT
>SNQJ01S0138162.1:0-10875 GCA_010110895.2 Picea sitchensis | reverse complement strand
AAGTTCAAGAAAAACAACTTATTGCAACAAGCCCGATGGTAGCTCATACCAACAAGAGAACGAGGCAAGTTCTTTAAGTTTTATTAAAATTTAATTATATATTTCAATTATCAATAGGTTTAAATTAATTATGTGTATTGGCTAATATGTGGCATACAGAGCAAAAACTTGAAGAAACTCAATCAGAAGGTTTGCGATATCAACACAAAAGAATGTTAAAGTTTTATGGAAATGTTGCAAAAAGAGGAATTAGGTGGATCAAAAGGTAATGAACATGAGGTTTTTCTTTGACTTTTTACTAAAAATGAATTTCTTAACATTAATTGCTAACAAGTTTTAAACACTTGTTTTCACATTTTTTAATGTTATGCGGGGACTACTAGCGAGGAAACATAATGTCATCCTAAGAGGAAAAAAAATTTGAAGGATATAAAGGATGATGACAACTTAGTCAAATTGTTTTACAAAACTTTGAGGGATATAGTGGAAAGAACGTATAGATGTACTTTCCACTTACAATACAAAAAGCAATTCAATGACTCCAAAAATCGGGTTATACATAAACTATAGGAAGAGTTTTCGAAACAATGGTCGAAAATACCTGTGAGACTTGCAATAGTGAAAACTTACAACAACAACAAAAAAATTATTTAAAAGGTATTACTAATAAACATGTTCTCTGTAACATGTTCCAATAAATACCAAATTAATTTGTTTTGTTATATTTACTTTCATGTCCATTTAAAAAAATGAGTGTGATTTTTCATTTTTCAGGAAGATTATGAAAATTCCAAGCGACAAACAAAGGGAAATCCAATACATGTTGGTAGGGATGTACAAAAAGGTGTACAAGGAGATGGTAAAAGAAATGAACATAATTGCATCACAGAAGGAAGCATCCCAACAACGTGTATCAAAGGTATGTAATCATTCATTTATTATTTTATGTGTATTGAATTTATTTATTTTTGTAAGTAAATATTGTATTACCTAAGAGATTCAAAAACATATACATATGGGGGAGCATGTTGTTTGTTCTACCAAAAGTGGAAACTAGAACCAGAACCAAACCCAGGCTCTGAAAAGTGGTCCATGACATGAGTAATTGTTGTATCTAAGTTAAACAAAAAGAACCGATGAACAAGGAGGCCAGAGGTCGAGACTATGTTTTCCTAACATCTAGCAAAATAAAGGTAAACTTGAAATTATCATACACCAAAAGCACCTTGATCCCCATCAGTTGGCGAAGAGCTAGGTGGAGCTGGAGCAAAAGTGAAAGGTTGACTACATGTTGGGCATATTCTTTTTTCATGCTTGCTTGAGAATGAATCAAAGAACATGTCCAGTCGATGGTTAAGAGTTTCATGGCGATGTAAATGCTCTGCGACGTCCCTTCTCATTTCAAAAATGAGATTCAATTGTTCTGTAAGGTCGTCTCAGGCACTGTTTCCTTAGACTATGAAACCATTGTGTTCGTGTCCATATTTCCCAGGGCCCCTTCTTCAATTGATACTGGAGCTACCTCTTCGAGAACAGGGCATTTGTTGTATTCCTCCTACTGCAGGGTCGAGGAGTCTTCAACCCTTTGAGTTGGTGGGATGAAGGAGTTTTGGGTTTGCACCGGAGAAGCCATCATGGGAACATACATAGAATGGAGTTGAGTTAGAGGGATTTCCTCCTCCATAAGGACAAGGCCACACTCGAAAGCGTCCCAATTTTGAGTTGTGGAGGGAGACACAACATCATGTAGAGCAAGGGAATGAGATGGAATATGGGAAGGGGCGGAGCTAGTTCTTCTAGCAATGAAGTCGTAGTAGGTTGTGCCTCGCTTTGGATTTCCTCGCTCTCTGGGCATGATGATTGTGAGGATATAGAGGAGATCCACCAAAGGGGAGGAGGATATTAGAGAGCTAGAGGTTTGGCGCAACCTTGTGAGAGTTTGAAAATCCTTGAACACAGCTAGCGTGGGAGGAGTGGATTTATCACGAAGTAGAAACATCACAATGGAGCATGTTCCTTCCATTGTAAATGCAATGGAACAAGAATTGGTGGGTAACTGCAACCAAGTACCATAACTAATGGAAACCAATGAAATTCCAAACCTACACATTAAATTGTGCCTACGGATCAGACCTCCATCCATTGCATCGACATTAAAGAACGACATCGGGAGGATTTGAAGTATGAGGGTGGCGACGACTTGCCATGACAGGATTGTTTGCATGTTTTCCATGTGGCACCCCATCCGAGGTATGTGCATTGAATTTAATTATCTTATGAAATAATAATTTTCAATTTCTTCATTGCAAAAAAATAATAAAAGATGGAACCCATAAAGTACATAAGATAGGGAAATAAGGAAGAAAAGGGTTGATCGCAATGTTTGTGAGTACTTATGTTTTTGTCCTTACTTAAAATTTCATATTTTTTGTGATCTTTATATTTAAATAATCAATTTATACTTGTCCATGGATGCCTTCTAATAAGTGCTAACATACAAAGAAAAGTCAATCAATGAATTGATCAACATTGGATTAAGTAAGGGTTGTAAGTATATGTTGAAGTACAAAAGTTTAATTGAACCATTTGTAAGTAGCTATGTTACTTACCTTCCCTTGTTTTATAATCAATGGAACAATAAGAAACATTTATAATAATTATATCAACTATTTTTTGTCACGATGTATTAAACATACAGGAAACAAAGTATGGACAGCAACCAACAAAAGAGTTGTTGATACAAGACATGTGACATGACTTCAAAAGCTTGTGTATTGTTTATGAATAACTCATTTTTTTTGTAAGCCATCTATATATGTGTTATATTAACATTAAGAAATTTACATCTATCTAGTTGATGGGTTGCCACTTTGAAAGCCAAACTAGCAACAAAATAGTTGTTGCTTGAGGTGAATAATCTTTTCTTTGTCAAAAAATAACCAGTCTCTATCTAGTGGGTAACAAAAACTATAAAGACTATCCACATAAAACTGATAATATAAATATTTTTGGTCTATTGGACTAGTGTCGGTATGATAAGCAAAATATACTAAAAAACAAAGCATGAATACATTAAGCTGGAGGAGGGTAGACATTGTCCACCAAAACCTAAGGAATCTCGTCGCTAGGTTCATTGAGGTTCAACCCCACTTCCTACTCTGCCAGGAGGGAAACCTTCTCATCCACTGCTTTGGTCTACATCTGGAAGTACTCTAATCATAACAACACTTCATTAGTAGCTATGTTCTAGTCTGTAATCACTTTCCCTAGGAGCGCCTTGATGTGCCAGTAAAGGGTAATGGTTCTATAAAATTTCATTTCTCGAGAGCGATAAGACCATGTATCTAGAATCCAATTGGTGATCTTAGTGTCAATAACTTCAACATGGACTAGAAATCTGTCAAGACATACATCTGCCTCCATCATTTCAAGCTCGGTACAGATTCCAGGGGAGTATGAACTCAGAAGGTCTCTGCAGAAACCATGGCTTCTTTCTAAGCCCTTGGAATGAACACTCTTCATCGTTGGTGTTGAACTCTCCTTCCTGAACCCCCTTGAGCCATCAATGCACACATAGGATGAGAACCAACATCGTAGAGAGGGAAGTTGTTTTGGTTTGGCAGAGAAAGGCCAAGCCAAAAGTAGGAGAAGAAAAATCAAATCAAGATGAGACATGGGCATCCTTGCCTCCAAGATTTAATACACTCCTGATTGTAAACCAAGATCGAATAATTGGCGCATGCTTCCTTTCATTTCCCATCATGTCCCATGATGTCGCCGAACTCATGCGTAAATATACCAACATCAAAGCCCGATGGGGGTGAACCTCATTTATCATTTTGTCCACTATACGAATTCTGGTGGAGGTATGAAAAGACTGAACATTCATCCACCATAAATAATATATCAGGCACGAGCCATGCCTATCGAATCCTTTGTTAGTGTAATTAACCTTCATTACCACTAAAGAATTAATCTCGTGCATGAGAATTTATTGTGAGGGGGATGTGACATTGTACCACTCCATGTGGAGCGTTGGAGGGGAAGTTGGCTTGACACATAGAGTGTCTCGGTGCCTATTGCATCCCTATCACCTCATCTAGGGTTTATGAATCACTGATTGCTATGGTACGCTTTTTTGTTTATGCAATCATGTATATTCTACTATATATTTAAATGTAAATATACTTATTACACTTTATTTCTATGCTTGTGGATGGAACATGAATGAAACATAAAAAAAACAAATCGATGAAGAAAACATTAGTTTAAATAGAGAAACTAGAATATCACCTACAAGTGATGAACAAATGAGGCATGCACGCAGCTCAAGTGAAGACAACAATTTAAGTGATGAATGAAAATCAATATAATTGAATGTTACTGCAAATTGTATGTTTTGGAATATTTTTTCTATGAAAATCACGAATTTTGTTTCATGTACTCGACATAATGTTCCAATTGCTTGAGGACATGGTACCAATAAGTGTAACAATTACATATTGGTTGCATTTTGATTATTGTGGACCTTTATGCTATCCCATTTTGTATGACGATGACTCTCTTATTCATATATAATAAAATGGGTTTCTTGTATGATTGCATTATCGAATGTTGTAAAATGTTGTGTTGTTGATTAATTAATATATGGATGGTTTACATTGTTACAAATAATAGAGATGTAAATCGTTAGATAATGCATTAATGCAATCATTATATCAAAACACAATAACAAAAATAAAATAAAAAACAATATTATTATAAAAAATATTTGATTTTGAGATGATTAATAGAAAATTTGTAAGAAAAACAATTGATTAAAATATATACATATCGGTGCAGTGTATTCTTTTGAACTCACTAAATGGTGTGTGCCATAAAATAGATGACAATGCATTTTTTTATCAATACGCATCGATGTCCATTAATTAAATAGACACATCGGGGCACAGGAATCAATACATTACTCTAGCTTGCAAAAAAAAAAACAATTGTGAAGAAGCACCATTACTTTAAGCAACAAAACGTACAGTTGATTATATTTACTACTTTAAACTACATAACATACGACTAGTCACACCAGTGTTTTACATATAATATATGCACCGATGCTTTATATATAATATACGCACCGATGATTTACATATAATATATGCACCAATGCTTTATATAACATATATGCACTGGTGTTTAGTAACTAAAAATGGCGTTGACATCTCACCTCAGTTTATGGAAATTTCACTATCCTTCCATGCATGTGGTAGTACAGGCACCGGTGCGACCATCTATAAGAGCATCGGGGCATAATATTTATACGAGCACCGCTACTGCATAAAAATAACATGCACCGGTGCGTATAGTAACAATAAAGCATAGGTGTTTCATATAACATAAAAGACAGTACCAGTGCATAATAATTTTAAGAGTATCGATGTTTTGTAATTGTGTGTGTGCATCGGTGCATGTTACTTAAGATCAAACCAATGCGTTTGTTACCAATAAAAGCACTGTAAAAAATAATAATAATAATAATACTTTGCCCGCCCAAATTTTTAGAGTTATATAGAATATCCATTAAAACTTTCACTTGGAATAGTGGAGGTTATATCACAAGCAGAGGTTTTAAGGGAAGTTTTTTTGAAAGTTTTTCCAAATTTCATAACACGAAAACCTTTGCTACAAGATGTTCTCCTTGTAGTGTCGAAAGAGAAGACCATGGAAGCAAAGATGGA
Source organism: Picea sitchensis (assembly GCA_010110895.2). Classification (NCBI taxonomy): domain Eukaryota; kingdom Viridiplantae; phylum Streptophyta; class Pinopsida; order Pinales; family Pinaceae; genus Picea; species Picea sitchensis. Next base: position 5,143 of record SNQJ01S0138162.1, on the reverse strand, counting down.
AAATCTTCTAAAGATGAAGATGATTATGATTAGAGAAGAGATGCTATGTAAAAATTGTTTTATATTATCATATAAAAATGTGTTATGCAAATAAAGATTTGTAAATGGGTATCTTATCAACCTTAATGATGGGATCCATATTTTGTGTCATTGTGTATGAAAGGAATATTAGAAAGGTATCATTAAAGGGGAATAATGAAAGTAAATTCATCATCGCTAGTTTATGTGTGGTCCTCAAAATATGATTAAAGGAGAGAGGGACTCATGATAATTTGTGTATATAAGTATTAGATCACATTGAAATCTTATGAACGAGACTATGAAGAACCACATGTAGTAGCCTTATTGTCCTAGGTTAAAGGTTAGTGTTGTCTTAACTTAATGATTTAGGACCAACCCTAGGTCATATTGTGTAGCACTATAAATTAGAATTATATTTGCCTACTTATAAATTTAATCATGTAGTGAGAGTATGCTCTTAACATATATCATTTTTGTTTGCACAAGTATATTTGGCTTGGTTTAAACATTATGTTTAGAATTTCATCATTGGCTTGGAACTATTGGGACTCACATCCTCGTTTTAGTAGTCATTCACTATTACCCTTCTTTGTAAATAAACATGATCCATCTCATTATGATTAATTACAATTGGATCATTTTCATCAAAACCACCTTTTGGAACCATTATTAGTCCCTGTCGAAGGCGTAGAGGGACTATAGCGATCGATAATTCGTTGACTTCATATTAGTTTGTCCTTTGCTGAAAATATTTGCATAATCTCTATTGTTGGAACTAGAGAACTAAAAACATTATTATTTATATAATAAAATATACCATATATGTCATGATCTGATTGGATAACAAATTGGAGGTCTTATTGCCAGCTTCGCTATTCCCAATGTTTTATATGTTAGCATATCCAAAGTTTTTGATCATCTACGGTCTTTCTGAATTTTTACTATTTTTTTTAAATGTTTAGATATCCAAATTTTTTAGCATGGAGAGTGAGTTTTTTATTAGTTGACTTCATATTAGTTTGTCCTTTGACTAATTTTTTTTTCCATAGTCTCTATTGTTCGAACTATTGTTATTATTATTATTATTATTGTTGTTGTTGTTATTATTAAGTACCTAGGCATTTTTATTATTACGTACGTAAACAGGCCTGCCACACTGCATTCTTTCTTAAATGTTTACACAACGCAGGGCCCTTGGACGCTCCTAACAGCCTTAAATGTTTACCTAACAGGCCTCACAGCCTTAAATGTTTACTTAACAGGCATGTTGCAATACATTTTCCTCCGATTATTTTTTTATACAATGTTGGTTGCAATGAATATGGGTAATATTGTTCTTCAACAGCATTAATGGTTCATTGGTTGATGTTTTCTCGTTGGTTCGGTGGATGTTGCTTATTGTTGTTTGATTCAACTTTGCAAAGTTGAGGTCCTACAGTTTCACTTGGACCTCTTGGTGCTTGTTCATTGGTTTTTTGTTTGCATGTTGCTCTTGTTTGCTTCAACTTTGCAGGGTTGAGGTCCTGCATCCACAGTTGGACCTGTTGTTACAGTTTGCACGATTGGGATTATGCAACCACGATTGGAACTGCGCTTCTGTCATTCCCCATTGACGATTGGGTTTCAGTTCCATGTTTACCTTCCTATTTATCGTTTTTTGTTTGTTATTTCCAATTTGCAAGTAAAGATTTTCAGTGTTGGGAATGCCTGGGTCAAAATCATGTTACAGAACATCTTTGTATGTGAGTACTATGACCAGAGAACCAGGAGTGTGATGTTGTCTTGGTCTTCTTCTTGAACATCAATGTTCAACATAGAAACCACCGCTATCGTAGCCATAGTGACATATAAAAAAGGAAATCAAATTTTCTCCTCATTTTTTATGTTCCTGAAAACCATATGTTTGGTGCATTTTTTTCCAGGTTGTTCCCTTCCAATCACATGTGTCGACTTCCATGTCATGGACATCAAACTAGGACTCGTTGGAAAATAGCAATGCAAAAAAAATATAAGGTACAGTCTAAAAAAGTATGCACCAAACGTATGGTTTTGAGGAACAAAAAATGTGAGGAGGAAATTTGATTTCCTTTTTTATATGTCATTGTGGCTGCGATAAAGGTTGGTTATGTGTCGAACATTGACATTCATGAACAATACCAAGACATCCTTACAGTCATGCTCCTCTGGTCGTATTCGTCACATACAAAGATGTTCTGCAATAGGATTTTGACTGAGGCATTCCCAGTATTGAAAATTCTTACCTACAAACTGGAAAAAACAAACAACGAATAGGAATGCAACCATGGCAGTGAAACTTACCCGTGAAACGGGAATGACATAAGTGCAATTCCAATCATGGATGCAGACTCCCAACCATCCAAACAACAACTTTCTTAAATGTTTACACAGTGGGAGGCCCTTGGATGGTCCTCACAGCCTTAAATGTTTACCTGACATGCCTCATAACCTGAAATGTTTACTTAACAGGTGTGTTACAATAAATTTTCCTCCGATTGTTTGGATACAATATTGTCTGCAGTGAATTTGGGCAATGTTGTTCTTCACCGACATTACTGTTTGGTTGGTTGATGCTTGCTCGTTGGTTCGTTGGATGCTGCTTATTGTTGTTTGATTCAACTTTGCAAATTTGAGGTCCTGCAGCTGCAGTTGGACGTCTTGGTGCTTTTTCACTGGTTTGTTGTTTGTTGCTTTCTCTTGTTTGCTTCAACTTTGCAAGGTTGGGGTCCTGCATCCGCAGTTTGACCTGTTGTTGCAGTTTGCATGGTAGGGATTTTTCATCCACGATTGGGACTGCGCTTATTTCGTTCCCCATTCACCGGTAGGTATCATTATTGTGGTTGCATTCTTGTTCATTGGTTGTTGTTTTCTATTTCCAGTTTGCAAGTAAGAATTTTCAGTGTTGGGAATGCCTGAGGAAAAATCCTCTTGTAAAACATCTTCATATGTGACTACTACGACCAGAGAAATAGGAGTGTTTTGTTGTCTTGGTCTTGTTCTTGAACATCGTTGTTTGACAGAGATCCCACCTCTGTCGCAAGCATAGTGACATATAAAAAAAGGAAATCAAATTTTCTCCTTGTATTTTCTATTTGTCAAAACCATACGTTTGGTGCATTTTTTTCATGTTGTTTCCTTCCAAAACGTCTTGTTCCCCTTTGAATGTCAATGTTGGACACAGAACCCACCTCTATTGTGCCCATAGTGAGATATAAAAATGAAATCAAATGTTCTCCTCATATTTTATGTTCCTGAAAACCATACGTTTGGGTGCAACCCTTGCACTGAAACTTGCTCATCAATGTGGAACGCCATAAATGCAGTTCCAATGGCAGATGCAGAATCTGAACCGTGCAAAATGAAACAACAGGTCCAATTGCAGATGCGGGGCTTCAACCTTGCAAAGTTGAAGCAAACAAGAGCAAGCAGCAAACAACAAACCAATGAGTGAATTGACCAGGCATTGTTTTGTGACTACTATCGGGCTACTATTTTGTGACCAAATCCTAGATTAGAGGGAGTGGGCATGACCACGCATTGTTGTTGATAGAGGGTGCATCGGTCTATGGAAATGACAACAACTCACAAATTGAGCAGTTTCTAGACAAATACATGACATGCAACACAGATCATTTGGATCCAGGGCTTGCCAAAGTTCATAGACATTATCATACAAGAAGTTGTAAAAAACGAAAAAAAACACATTTCATATACAACTTCCTTGTGCCACCAATGAGAACAACAAGAATCATAGAGCCAATTAGTTTGGAGGACAATGTTTTCATTAAGAAATCTAAATCTTTGTTCGTATTTCTAGAACAATGAGACTTTGATGACTTAATGAGCTTCCAAGACTTCTTGGCAGAGCTAAATATAACAGAAGATGAGTACATCCAAGGCATACAATCTACACTTAAACAACCAACAGTCTTCCTTAAACAAAAACTTTTACATATATGGAACAACAGTTTCTCCAAGGACCAGCCAGTTATGTGGAATGCAAATACAGACGCACAGTATGTCGTCAATGCATATGCCACAATATCATATTGTACCTCGTACATGAAAAAGGTTAACAAATCTATGACAAGTGCATTCAGAAGAATAAGAAAAGAACATAAAAAAAATCATATTGATACTATGCAAATGATACGTGCACTTGGAAATACATTGCTTGATCTTCAACAAATGTCTGCTCAACAAACAGTCCATGTTGCAATTTCATTGCCCATGCACTGTGGTTCAAGGAAATTTGTCTTCACAAACACATCTCCTCTTGAGAAACACAAATTGGAACATGGTTTTACATTTGGGCCACCAAAAATACTATTAAAATATAATAATATGAAAAAATGTTGAAATAGATATAAACAACATCTCTTTGAACTTGAACCAGAGTTTGTCGAGCTCCAATGATATTTCATAGCTGAGAATGTTTTTCCCATAGTTAATGTGTTTCTATGGCTTCATAATTATCAGACTAAGTGTTGTTGTGTGAGTGATAAAGTTATTTTCTCCCTTTCTTTTTCCTCTTCTATAGTTACCCCTTTTTCCCTTTTCTTCTTCCCCTCTATTATCTGTTTTTGGTTCTATACTTAGTCATGTTTTTATGCTCGCGAGTTCCCAAGGTGGCGAGCATACAAATCCTTATCTCCATCTATATTTTCACATCATGAGTCTGACCGATTTTCGTTCATTTGCATACTTAGCCAATTTTATGTTGAAATAATGTAACTGCGAAGAGAATTCTTATTATTTTGTTATTGGATTAAATCCCCATTGTGGTTTAATCATGTCATTATTATTATTTTTATTATTAGATTAATCCCCATTGAGGATCAATCAAGTCGGTAATTGTATAAGGACCAAATCCCCTTTTGCAGATTGGTCATCGGACAATTACAATGTGCAGAATAAGAAGTCGGCCCCAGCAGTTATAATGAAAGGGCCAGATTTAATTGAAGGTGGATTTACCCACCCAGAGTGAGAGGTCGGCCCTGCCAGATGGTGACTCTTCACACGTGCCAGATTGATATAAATAAGAGGCTAGCGCCTCACTTCTTACACACACTTCACTTGCTCATTCTCTTATGAGGCAAGTTGC